>JAPMOQ010029404.1:234920-260269 GCA_026543055.1 Argiope trifasciata | reverse complement strand
CTCTGTGTGGCATATACTGACGAAGCCTGCGTCGTGTGTCGTAGCCCATTGTGCCGTCGTCGGGAACGGAGCTGTCCCAAACTAAAGAGTAGTCCCGTTGTGCGAAGTAGTAAGTTGACAGCAGAGGCAAGAAGAGACAAAGGAATAGATCAGCCTGTTCTGGAGAGACCCAGGAGGTGTAAAGCGAATCCCTTAAAGATTCCCTCTCCGGCTGAATCCTGTCTAGCCGCTCTGTGGACATTGTCACTACAGAATTTCTGCCTGTGGACTACTATCTGCAGTGTGTTGTCCTGTGTGTACATCTCGGCTGTAAATAGTTATCCTGTACATAGTTGTTGTGAATATTTGTCGTCTGTGTGCTGTCCTGTCCTGTTCCTGTAAATAAACGTCTGTGTTGTGTTCGTCAACTAAAGGACTGATCATTTTGTGTGTGCTCATCGTCATCTCACACCATACACAACCACTACTACGAGGTAAAAAGAAACCGACGGATTTTTAAGGATTAATATAGGAAATCCGTAACAATATATATATATATATAATTTATAACAGAAAATCAAAATGCTGCCGTCACGTATATATCAATACTTTTGAAAACAATAGATTTACAAAATCTTTTTTCTAAAAAAAGGAATTTCAAAGTTTCTGTATTTATTTTACAATATTTTGAAGCATTTTTTGTTAATTTGCAAATGAGAATATTCATTAAAGGATAAAACCTGTGAGGATAAATGAGATAGATGTGTAAAGTGCAGCAGGATTTTTAATTCCATGTCTCTATGTACATTCTAATGCAAAAATAACCCAGATTAATGCTTCAAAGATGCGTGGGCAATAAATTATTTTTGAATATTCAAAAGTATAGATTTCTTAATTATGCCTTGAAATAACAATCTGTTGTTTACTCGTATCAAATAAGGGATTATATATTACTTCACTTGTATTTTGTTACTGATAGGGATGTTACTTATGAAGCGAAACTACAACTGCAAACATTGGGGCAGTAACAACCTTAAAATTTCGGGTTCCAAACTGGAAAGAAATTTTTATCAATACTTTATTATTATTATAATTAAAAGCAATCTAACAATCTAATACTACCATTAATCTTTGCAATTAAGGTAAAGATCAATGATAGTGTTTACCTCTCTACTTTCTCTTATGCATATGTTTATGCAGTGCAGCGTGTCCGTATTTCTTTATACTGTTAAATAGAATCAAGTATGTATGAAGCACGTCTTCTTATCCTTTTAGATTGGAGCGAAAATTGGATACATGTTTGTAATAATGATGTCAAAGCAAAGCAATTTCATTTATCCTTTTTTTAATGATTAATCAAACTCTCATGAATAGACAGACTGACGGATAATCACTCCTTTTACAACTTATATTGAAAAAAATAATACAACTATATATTTTGATAAAATTACAGGATATATTTAACTTATCTAGTTGCTTTTGTTTTTAGGTATCATGTTCACTCATAACCGATTCTGCAAATTTTTAGTTTATATTTAAAATTTTGGTCATTAGATATGTCATCAATGATCACCTGCTCTCCGTGCTTTTTAAAAGAAAATTTTAGACATTATAAACTTACCGGAATTTATGTGGAATAAAATACTCTTTCATAATATCTTAAAATAATTGTTTGTTCATTTTAGCTGTTTTGAATGTTTTTGAAAATACCAATTTCATTGAATGTGAATTAAAAGTGGTGGAAATAAACGAGAGAAAAAATTGCGATAAAATGTCGATTGTTTTAAGTTTTACTAAGACTTTAAAATCACTAGAAAAGTATACAACAAAAATAAATTCTGGATAAATATATTTGATATGCATTTACATTGGTACAATTCATAAGGTTTTGAGTTGTATATTTCATTACTTGGAATCATTTAAAAACGAAAATGTAATTATTTTTCAATAGTTTAGTTATATTAACGTCCCGTTTAAAGCGACACGAGGGCTATTTTGGGACGGACCTCGTAATTTTGAACCACGGTCAGATGATAAGGACGACACCTGAAGCGGCACCCCCCTCTCCACACCACACCACATCAGCGGGAGGACGTTTGGCCTGACAGATTTAGCGTGCAAGGGATCCCCTCACACGACGGATCTTCGGTGGAATCGAGTTTCGAACCTGAAACCCTCCGGTTCCGAAGCCGAGACCTTACCACCAGGCCACCGTGGCCCCCTCAATAGAGAATTATGATTATAAACAATATTGAATTCTGATAAAACAGCTACGAGATGTTTTAGTGCTTGGATAATTATCTAAATAGCCAATTATTAGACTCTAATACATTTTTTTAGCTGTTCAAACAATTTTCTGACTAATTTTTACTAAAAATACCTAGCAAAAGTGAAGAAAACAATTCTCCGTGCAACGATTCGCAAAATGATTATATCAACTGTCGGGGTTTGACTAAACAGAACAGTCTTCTCGTTCTCTATTCTTAGAATCCCTAGTAGTGCACAATAGAAGTTTAGTTTGAAGTAGTGCACAATAAACGAAAGCGATAACATTTGAATTGAATGAGCCTTAACTGTCCTACCCTTAGGTACTCTTGACCCCACGTAAATTTGGGGGAACGCAAAAATTCGCACAACTCGTTTGAAGTGCTTCTCGTTTGGAAAACCGATGCGTTTTTATGACACAAGTCTCGCATCCCTAGCTTTTCAGAAGTTTCACATGTAGAATGAAACCATCCAGATCGAAGATGGTAATCTAATTGAAAGAAATCTCAAGGCATCTACCTAATTTTCAATAAAAAAAAAAGGCTCTCTTCTGCAGAATTTTTTAAATAATAAATCGGACAATAATTTAATTTAATTTAACAAAAATAAAAAAGAGTATCATTTAAGATATTCCTGCCCTTCAAGTATCCGGTTTAGTCAATGTCAATAAATGATTAATAAAAAAATAGAAAAAAAAAATAGATTAAAACAAAATATAATAAATAGAAAAAAAAGTTGGTGTTTTTTTTTCATTTTTTTACTACAAAAAGCTAAAAATCTTTTTTTATATCTGGAGCACAAAATAAATTAAATCATTCCTGAGAACTGTCATAAAAAGCACAAAATATCGAATTATTTATTAATTTTTTTTACTGGCAAATGTCTCATTGATCGGCTGAACGTTTTTCAACGAGAACAATCCTTCTTAATTCTGATACAATTAGTTGACGAAACTGTATATCAATGACTGATAACCGATTGCTGTCAAAAGAAAGTAATTGGTCTTGAAATCCTACAGAGAATATCTGCTGGAAACCTGAAATTGTCTCAGATCAATAATTTATGTAAAGACGCTGTTATTGCAATAAAATTTACGTGTTCTGTCATTTTCGGTTTCACTTATAAGTTTAAACAGAGTTGTGAATTTTCAAGCATATTAATTATTTTTATTACTTCATACTGTTTATTTAAAAAATTAAAATGAATTTTAAAAAAAGTGAAATTTCATTTATAGAACAATGCACGGGAAAAAAGCTGTGGAATTTTGCATATTAATGAATAAAAAATTTGGGAGATTAAAAACAAAACAATGACTTTGAAATTCTTTTATAAGTTAGATTCATAAGACATTTGGAATTATTATTTGTTTATGGAATACTTTGAAGTGTTAGAAATGATGCCGTCTGAAATGATATAGAAAAAACTTTTGTAAAACAATTTTTCTTATAGAATTATGGAATTCAAAAGTCAATTTTTCTATAAGAATTAAGATTTAAAATGTGAAAGCAGTAGGAAAGTATTATTTAAAGTAAAATTCCGTCCTGCAGCTTTCCCCTCCTTTTTTTTAAGTGTGTTAAATATGAAACAAAGCAACGTTTTAAAATGCTTGCTGATTGAAATCGGCAAGCGTGGCTAAAAATTTTACAGAAGATGATTTGAACTTGAGAGATCTGTCTTTTATTCGCCCTTCCCGTAAGTTGCTAGGCCCTTTACCACCTTTTATGACTTGACTTCCAGGAAAAAACAGTGTCTGAAAAAGAGAATCAGTATCTTTAGTTTAAATAGGCAATTACTAAACACACGTGGAGACTTTAATATGTTTTTCTCACACCACTTTTTCTGATATTTGTAGTTTAGTAACTTATTATGCAACTAGAAAAATGAAATTCTTTAATTTGACCTGTTCGGGGCCTTTTCTCATCCTAGAGACACTAGGGCATTTGGCTTACTTATCTTATCGGAAATCTGCTGCGGTTTTAATAATAGAACTGCAATTCAATTTTAATCGCATTTCAGAGCAATGCATAAACATATTACGTTACCCATTCTTAAAAATTATCCTTAGAATAGTCCATTATTCGAATGATTCTTAATTATATAGAAGAAATAAATGGTTTCTCTTGAAACGATCTGTGAACTCACATCCATGAAAGCATGTATTTTGTATGAGAAGAGTTTGCATGATAACATTTTGTTCAAAATATATTAAGCAAGGAAGGTCACAAGATCTCTTTGTCGTATAATAAGTGGAAAATAATCAACTTAAAAAAAAGAATTATTCTTTTTATTAATATAAAATTGAGGATTCTCTGGTTAATGTACCATGAAATCTCATGAAAAACACCAGACAATACTTCGTTATTAAAAACCGCAGGAATGAGAGAGAATTATCAAAAATTGTAACTACAAATGTAAGTAAAATGAATCTCAGGTTTCTGCAGTATGGATATTTTTAATTTGAAATACTAAAAAAATTATGTACCAAATGGTGAATGTACCAAAAGACATCGAAGGAATCAGTATATCTCCCCCCCTTTTTTGTACAATACTAATGTAAAATCTACGAAAGGCAAATACGTTGCAAGTGGAATAAATAAATAAATAAATAAAAAGAATCGCGATTTCCTTCAAAGTAAAACTGCAAGGGAACAATTCTCGTATTGACTCTCGTGACCTTAGCCGACACCTTTGAAAGATAAGAATGGGTATCATTTGATCCCCTGAACCTTCTAGGAAAGGAAAGGAAATACCAGGAACATGAAACATTCTTCTCTTGTGTCTTCAGAGAATGCCTTATCTCATTCACTGAATCCGCAAAATCCTAACATTTCATTAATTACAAAATGTTAATTATCAAAATAAAAGCATCTTCAAATTGCCAATTTTAAATGTTAAAATAAGTGCAATAGAATTATTTTTTAAAAATCTAGCCTATTTCTTAATTATGTTTCACATAATTGTTTTACAAATTGTGTATAAGAAAGTTTAGTTTAGTTTAGTTATATTAACGTCCCGTTTTAAAGCAACACGAGGGCTATTTTGGGACGGACCTCGTAATTTTGAACCACGGTCAGATAACGAGGACGACACCTGAAGTGGCACCCCCCCTCTCCACACCACACCACACCAGCGGGAGGACGTTTGGCCTGACAGATTTAACGTGCAAGAGACCCCCTCACACGACGGATCTTCGGTGGAATCGAGTCTCGAACCTGAAACCCTCCGGTTCCGAAGCCGAGACCTTACCACCAGGCCACCGCGGCCCTGTGTATAAGAAAGGTAGAGCAAACCGCGATATTTGAGATTCTCAAAACTATATAGTAATTGAAGTTAGAACAAATTAATAAATATATTTTTTCTATATTTATAATATACATTATTATTATATTATAATTATATTTATAATATATATTATTTCGCTAATATAAATGATAATTATATAAAATTGCAGAAATAATATCATATTTTAAAGGAAATATATAATTTCAAAATACTCTTCTAAAAACCATAAAAGTTTTAAAAATCGTAATTTATAAAAATATTTTACTCCCTTTGAGTATTTTGCCCTCTAACACATTAATCCAGCAGATGCTAGCATGAAACTTATTCCATTTATATAATTTCCGAAAAAAACTCTTACTGTTCCTTAAGATTTCAAATATAGATTTAAAAATAATTTACAAAAATGGTACTATGTTTTGTTTATTCATTAAGAGTGCAACAGTCAAGCCAAGTCTGTTAGGCACATTTATATAATTCTCATAGCACAAAAATATGGTTCACAAAAATTTAAAATATAAAATAAATAATACCACGATTGGTTTTTGTAAATTATTAATAATTCTTTAATAAATTCGTTGAGTTAAATACGATATTATTTATATTTGTTGTTTCCATACAGATTACTGAAAATTGAAAGCTACTCTAACCAAAATGATAAATCAATTAATAATTTAATACACTTGAATTCAATAATAGAAAAGGAATACCACATAAGAAATTACCATCCCACAACGATGCGATTTTATCATTATCAATAAATGATAAATAGAAAGCTTTCTTTAAATATTTACTACAAAAAGATAGGTTTTTTTTTTTAATAAATGTATCTTATGTTTGAAAAGAGTTAAAAGGCTCTAGATGTCAATCGTAATAAAACATAGCAATAAAATAAGATATTTAACTGTATCTACCCCTAGCAAAAGCTCACTCCTGAGTTCCCAAAGAATTATCTGACCAAAAAACGCATCAATCAATGTCAAAGATCCCATAGAGAACACCTGCAGTTAGAAATAACCCCCGAAGAAATAGGAGGAAATGGAAGGGTGTCCCCAGCAGGAGGACAATAAACATCAAACCAGATTTTCTACCCCAGCCAGCCATTCTTCCCATACCCTTAACTGAATCGTAAAAGGGATGAATGGACCTGTTATTCATAGATTACAGAATCATTCGAAACCGCATATCACTGTAATTGGTGCTATTCACAGGAAGTGTTTGTAAGAGTGAAGTAATTGCTTATTTTGTAGTATTTGTGATTTCTTGACTTCAGTGATTTCTTGCTTGACAATATGAGTATCCGATACAGATGATTCTTGATTGCCTGTGAAGTGACCTTCTTTCGGTATTCATTTTACAGGCGCCATCTGTTTGCAGAATATAGAACTAAAGTAAACATTTTAAGAAATGATACTTTTTAATTTCAATTTTTTTCAGAAAATACTTAAATCCAATGAATTAATTAATTAAATGGTTGTGAGAAAAAATCAACTTTAAACTTTATCTCAAATAGATAAATTTTCAATCCTACATTACTTAATAAATGAAATATTAATTATAATTAAAAAAGATTATTTATTCTAATTAGTAAATTTTAATTAAAAGTGTGATTAAAATAACAGTTATTTGGAATAAATATTTAAAAATAACAATAGCAAAAATATTTGTTACTAAAAGAATCGTGGATTATGCATCTCTATTGATTTCATCTCTACTTTAACTGCAATGCTGTGTCAAAGCGTCTGTGACGTCATTGTTCTAGAAATTGTCGCATTGCTTGCTTTTAGTTAGAAAGTATTTACGGCCGTGCAACAGTTGTCGTCTGCTTAAAGTTTTAGATATTGTTTTATGTTTTGTTTATTGCTGCTCTCTTAATTGATGTTAAGGAAGTGATGTTTAAAAGTTTTCCGTTTTTAAACATATTTTAAAATTTTTATTATATTGAACCATTTTTCTTTCTAAAATCAAAAACAACTTCATTGCAAAACAGTTTACATTTTGTAGTTTGAGTAAGTTTTGTATGCATTTTAACACTCGATTTTAATTTTTTAAAGTGTACTTTGATAATTATTTGTATTAATTTGAATTGAATAAGAATGTATAGACTTCCACTTTGAATTGAGGAGCTGAATATGTCTAAAAACATAAGCTATATAAAGCATTTGAGACTTATTCATTTTTCTCTTAAAATATTTCCAAAAAGTTTTTAAAACCTCATAAATAAATTCTAAGAATTTGTTGTTGAAGAGGATAATAACCCTTTTTTTAAGAAAAAAATGCTATTAATGTGTATTTAATGAAATTTTTAAATATAATCTTGGAATAATTCCTGGAAATATGTTATGTTTCCAATGCCCTTTTCGTTTAAAAGTCAAATGAGAAAACAAGCTCCTTATATTTTTGAGTTTCAGATTCTTTCTAAATCTTAGAAAAAATAGGCTTATAAAAACAAAGTGATACATACATCTGTGCTACTTGAAATTTAAAATCCATAACTTCTTACTCGTACATGATTATTTAATATTGATTACGGATAACTCTGTCACAAGATATTTTAAAATGTTACTACCATATATTATAGAGCATTAAAAAACATTAAAGTAATATCTTGTATCAGTTAAAGAGGGTTTCATTTCTAATTTAGTTTTAATATGGGTAGTTTTTGATTTATTTTACGACTATATTTATTTTTAATGCCAACTCTCAAATAGTATATTTAAATTTCTACTATTGTTGAATGTATGTATAAATGTAAATTTCAGATAGTAGATGAGGGAAAAGAAGGAATTAGTGTGTTGAATGCCTTCTAACATTTTTGACATTTTGTGGCATTAAATTAAGAACATTCTCTTTAATAATAAAATTGCAATAGAAACAAACTAATCACCTTATCCTAATTTTAAAAACTTGGAATTCTATTAATTCAAAATAATTTTATTTATCTAAAGTTGAAAAATTATTTTTAAAAAAGTTTAATTTAGCTTCTAATAATAATTAGATATATTATATTTTTTTGGCTATATATTATTATTTTGGGGATATTTTAGAATTTCTATTTTATTTTTTTATATAGTATCAATCTTTCAGGAAGGTAAAGTAAACTAGTTTTTTTTTTTTTGCTGTATTTTTTTCTTGGTTGACTGAAAGCACTTTTAGTAAAAAGAGAAATTGAAATCTATTTTTGTTTATCTTCCATGTCTTAAGATTCTTCCTATAAAATTCTTATTCAGATTTTTTTCTTTTTAAATTTTAACAGAGATGTCTGCAAATGAACTTGAAACCTGTCCATTTGATGAGGCCCATAAAGTGAAGAGGAGTAGAATGCAAATTCACATAGCAAAATGTAGACTTGTAAGTATTTTAAATGTTTTCCCCCTTTTCTTTATATTGTTTACACATTTCTATGTATTCAAACTTAATTGTTATATACCAATATCTTTATTGTTATATACATATTTTTAAAAGCTGATTAAGAAAAAATCCTGTAAAAGTTTAAGTTCAAATACTTTAAACATTTTTTTAAAGATGGATATAAGCATTCGACATTGTAATATGAATATAAGATCCATGATGTTTCAATAGTTTTTTTTTGTCGTCAATTTTTTCCTTGAATTCTTTTGTTTTCAATTTAGCTTTTATTTTGAGAGAAAGGCTGATAATAACATTCTAGAACAACACTTAATTCCAAATTTGTAATTGATATAATTATTGAATACTAATACTTTTATAAGGATTTTATAATAAGATGACTACATGATTTGCTTACTATAAAAGAAATCGGTAAAAGTGTAGAATAGTGTGCCCTAGCTGTGCCAAGGATGCCAAGTCTCCAATAAAGATGGCGAATAAAATAAACAAACACTTCTATGAATCAGTTATGGTTACTACTTTATGCTTTAAAATTATGATCTTTATTGATAAGTATTAGAATTTTGATTTTAATTTGAGGTTTATTTAATCTGTTACTTAGGTTATTATTTTTTTTAAACCTTTGGGATCATTATCACTTCTTATCTTAATTTTGTAGAAGTTTTTCAAATTGGCTGCACCAGTCTGTTGTGTACAGAGCAAATTTTATAGCACGCGATGCCTGTCGGCCTCTGACGAAGGCACCGGGCAAAATTTTTTAACTTAAAAAACCATCTTAGGGCTTTGCTACCGACGGGAATGGGAATTTGGTATCTTCACTAGCACATTGAACATAAGGACATTGTGGGATAACAGGAACAGTACATATAAACAAATATCCTTTCCTAACTTCATCAAATCTTAAATACATATATATTTCACTCGCCCTTCATCCATGCTGCAGATTTACCTGATATCCATTCTTGCACAATTGCATACATCACAAAATATTAATGGAACAACTGTTACAGCAGCAAAAGAATTACGAGAACTTCGAAAAATTCCATTGAAGCTAACTCTTAATGTGAGAATGCAGACGATTTCATTAATTACGATATCAGACAATTTTTCAAAGTGCGTACTAACACTTGAAAATAAATATTTCCCATTCGTATTTGCATTAGAAAAATAGAATTGTATTCTTAATCGTAAAAAAAACTTGCAATTACATTATAGAACAAAATTAAAATCCTTAATCTATATTTTTTATTCAACATTTTTCATAAAATAGTTGTAGTTCATGTACAACTCGATTATTGTAAAAAGTAGTAAACAAAACAGAATTAGGGTTGCTACAAGAACGTTCCATTGGGTTGCCATATTGGCGAGAAACTCGGGGGCGCACCATGCTACACTTCACCGGAAAAATCCTGCTAAAGTGAATATTGTTATTTCGAAATTCATCCAACATCTTTTAGGATTTTTCTCTATAGTTTGAGCTTAAATTCAAATCCTTATTCCTTTTTATTTTAAACTATCCCTTGAACCTGTATTATTCAATTGTAGAAACTAGTTATTTTCTAATTTTTGGGCATTTAGCTGAATAAGCTTTACTGCTAACAAGGTAAGTACTTAATACATAGATTATTTTTCCCTTTTTTAAATTGGTACGTTATTACTTAATTTTACAAAAAGGGATGGTTAATAATTTTTACCGATGCCATAAAAAATATTAGCAATATGCTAATTTAAAAATATAATGAAAATGCTTGAAATTGGAATAAATTTTTTTTATTTATAATTGTTTCATTATAGAATCATCTGGATAGCCCCCAACCATTTGTTTGTCCCTTCAATGCAACACACATACTTCCGATGCAAGAAAAGGCGTATCACCTATCTCGGTGTCCAGATAGAATTGTTTTAGATAGGACAGTTACTGGTAATTTCTATTTTTAAATTACGATACGGTGTGTATTATAAAAGCACTCATTATTTAAAATTATACCTTAAGGTAAACTTCTAACCCCTTCCTGGCTTTTCCTGAGCTTTGGTATGCAATTTGTACCAGTCTGGCTCATTCCAAGTTTAGCTTTAGCAACAGGAAAATTGACATTTTTCACACAGCTTAGATTAATTTTTCAACTATTTTTAACATAAGCTATTTATAAATTATTGAAAGAATTATTTGTCAGTAGCAAAATAATGGTCCTTGTGTTTTTATGCCTGCAAAATTTGAAACATTTAATTCATTACAGATATGTACAAATCGGACTTTGCAAGAAACATTTTTTTATTTTAAGAATTTTCTTAGAAAAATGCATATACCAATAGTGATGTATAAAAATAAGGTGTTAAAGATTTTCTTGTGTATTAATTTAATCTTATTTTTTGTGTGAATGAACTTCAAATTATTCTGAATGGGATTAATATAAATTGGATGCCAATTTAGTGAATTCCTATGTGCAGAATTTCATTAATTATTAGTTCTCCTGATTAAAATGAATGTACAAAGTTTTATTTAATAAAAAAATCCTTAATTAATAAGTTTACAATCCAAAATTTTATTTTTAATTAGACTTAAAGGAAATACAGGATTAATTTCCAAAACTTTACAGTATCCATCTTGCCTGGAATGTATGAATAAAGAATTTAACTTTTCACATGGATAGAATGAAAATTACTTTATTTCTTCTCATTCCATGTTACAGAGAAGTGAGGTGAATTCGGACACACAGTTTTGTAGAATATTTGATTTTTTTAGACATTGTAAAGTATGACAGATTGTTGGAAAATAAAATATTTTTTTAGTAAAAAGATAAACATTTTACACGAATTTGACAATGATGTACAACTGCAAAATGCTTTATCATAATATCTCAATGCCCATGTCAATATAGCCAATTTTCAAACAATACAGTGATATAAAGATTACAAAAGTGAAATCCTTTTTTTAAAAAAAATCAATATCCTCTAATTTGCAATTAAAAAAAAATTTCTGAAAGCTGTGATTTTTGCTGCAAATTGCATGCATGTTTCAGTCTGTTTATCTCATTATCATTTGCTTTGTGAAAGCTCAGTACAGAAAGTTGCTTATGAGAATATTATAGTATTGTTGGATGTAAATATGAAGAAAAAAAGCTGATGCAATGCTTTGATCTATATTTTGTAAGGGAATCTTGGATCAAACTTCTAAAATTACAATTGATAATTGCTTTTATAAAGTAGGATTTTCTTGTCCAGTATCAGGGAAGTGATGTGAACTATTATGAAGTCATCCTTCCATTTGACTGTTCGGAAAAAGTCATACATAAAGAAGTTGCTCCTGGAATACTTTTACGATTATGTCTTGTGGTGATGGACTGTATTTGTGCCAAAGAAATTGTTGATTAATCTAAACCAGTAATTCTGATGCAAAAATACAGAATGTAACTTCTATTAAAACTATTACTTTTTCTATGATTTAGACTGTAAAAATGCATTTATGCAATAGGATGTAAATAATTTATATTTTATTTTCATAAAGTTTTTTTTTCCTTGTCAAGAATCAAAGAAATTGTTAAGAATTAGCTCATGCTAAAAAAACTTTAAATTAACTAATATATAACTATTCATTATTTTTAACAGCTGAAGAAAAAGTGTGCAATATCTTATTATTGTTATTTTTATGTATTTGCTTATTAAGGCTGTTAAAATAAGGTAAGTGTACAAATTTTTTGTTTTGGACCCCGATTTTAAAAATAGTTTATGGTTTAGTGATAACATTTTTGTTTCGAATGAGTTCGTTAAATAGGGATCAGACTATGACTCTCAAAAACATTTTTCTGTTTATTATTAATTGTATGTGACAGCTGTATTTATTAAAAACCTTATATAATCTAAGTGATCTTCATTTCTAATTGTATTTTATTGTAATAAAAATTTACAGATCATTTTGTAGTAAACTTGGGCTGTTTTAATTAAATATTAATATTTTAAAAAAGACTGTTTAAATTTTGGTCTTCAGTTGATGTCATATAGATAGCGTCTATGCTTTTGTGCTTTGGAGAGTTACATCAACCTCACTGAAAAATGTCAAAAAATGTAAATTACAGTTTCGCTGGCTGCAATATTAGGTGTGGCTACTGTTAATTAATAATTTATTTTATTTCCTAGTTTGACATATATTTTGCCTTTTGTGACCAGTCTTTATATCCAGAGTAACGACTTTTATGACTGTTTAACAATTAATATGGAATGCAACTTTTAAAATTTCATGTTTAATGAGACTGAAGCATATGAAGTTAAAATAGTTGTGCAAAATTTAATCTAAGAAATAAGTAACAAAGTTTTTAAAAATATATCTAAACATGGTATATATAAAATATAATTATAAAAGATAAAGATATTATCTCATTGTTGGAACATTTCAAATATATTTATTTATTCATTCATAGTTGGAACAATTTAAAATTTTGGAAGCAGATGGCAGTTTTGAAGTCAGAGAAGAGACATTGAATTTTTAAAATTTACTTTGAACCATCCTGGGAAGCCATTTATTTAGAAAAGGCATGGACGAGACAATTCTGCCACACAGCATGGCACTAGCAGAAGTAGCATAAAAAGAGGGAGATAGAAATTATCCCTGTCTTATATAACATGAGGTACTGATAGGGAAAATATTTGTTTACAGTGCTAATATGAGATTCTGATAGGGATTTCTCCATGTGTCATTTTGATAAGGAAAACAAAGATCTTTTTAAAAAAAGTAACCATTAAGTCAGCCTTTCCCTCATAACACGAGAACACTTTGACTTTTAGTCGATTCAGCATAGCTTTTTAAAAATTAATCCTGCTGTTGTTATTCATAGCCATAGTAAAAATCAAACAACTACATTTGGAAAACAAAATCTCAACTGGATGAAACAATGAAAAATTGGCTTATATAAGGGGGGCACAGTTGCTAAATTGAGGAATTCTAGGAATTTTATCAGTCTAGAAAAGTCGAGGAATTGCATATGGCAGCATTTCATGCCAAGCGTGCATTTGGTTGGTAATTTCATGTTATCATTACTCTACATCTGTAGCCTATTGTTGCCAAAATTTTCTCAGCTTACCAGGATAGTTTTCTTTTCGGGGCATGGCTTTAAAAAAAAAATTCTATTGTCAAAGGGCGGTAAAGCGATAAATGTTACTAAGAGCAACCATAATGAAATTTTAGGAAAGATTTGTTTTTCCTTTTCAAAAAATAGCTAGGAATCTTGTTTAACTTGCTGTAAATTCAAAATTTCAATGATGTGTTATCTTCATCAAAGATAATGCCTTCTCATATCAACAGTACTGTTAAGAGAGGATTTTTTTTACCAATGAAGATAGTTAATGAAAGAATTTGAAAAAACAAAATGTTTAATACAAACAGAATTATGATGACGTCCAGGTAAATAGTGAAATTAATAATTTTAATACGTAAAAAATAATTGATTTTGCGTAAAGAATTCATGAGCTTAATATGAAGAGAATGAAGAAAAGATAGAAATGAAAGAATTATGTGGAAGTCTTAGCAAATTTCAAGAAGATAGGGGAAGCAAATAATTATTTCAAAAGAACTTAAAAGCAAAAGATGTTTTTTACTCTTTTCGAGACAATTCAGAAAGTGTTGTAGAAGATATTCCAAGTCTCAAAAATATACAAAAATAAATCTTTTAAACTTTTTAATTCACTTAAAGTCAAACTGTCTGTTTTAAACCAAATATATTTTATTAGTACTGTAATAATCAGTAATTTGATTTTAAAATTGATTATTAATAAATTTTTATATTTTAATTGTAATAGATTAGTATTTGGTATTTTTAAATGAGTGTTTTATATTTATTATTTGTAATAAAAAATGAAATTAAAATACTTATATTTTTTATAAAAATAAGTTTTTGATTAAAGAAAATAATTTCTAATGAAATAATTTGGCATATAAAAAGATTGAAAGTATTATTTGTCAATTTCTTTTGTTTAAATCTTTGCTATAATAAATATTATTACTTGCATATATTTATGACATGCAAAATGGATCTTGTCAAAAGTCTTGTCTTGGACAAAAAGCAGTAATTAATTATTGACCTATGTTAAAATTTTCAGCTACTTTACTGTTAAAATGATTTTGCTTGCTTTGCAAAAAGTTGATTTAATGTTTCTTATTGTAAAAGAATTTTTAATAATGTGCATTGTACATATAATTGATTCTGAATAGGGAGAAAGCTAGTAAACTAATTAAATTAGCATTTGTAAGGCAGTGAAATGTAAATTTGGTTAGGGAAAAGTCAAATCTTCTTTCTCAGTATCTGCAACCACTCTGTTATATCAAACTATATGATCGGAATGAATATTAATTTATAAGAACATATATAATGATATTTTATAAGTAATATCCTAATATTTTTAAAATTCAAATTAGCTCTTATTTTTTTTATTTTTTTATTCTTGACACAAATCCTACTTTTTATTTAATGTTTTCATAGAGGCATTCTAACAAATTGGGAGTCTGAAATTCTCATACTTTAAACAAAGAAGCAAAAGAATCTAAAACTTGCAGCACCAAGCAAAATATACCAAGATTCTTTTTCTAAGTTGACAAGTATTAAAGAAATTCATTTTAGAACCTCTCTTAGTAAAAGCATTAATGTGCGGTGGGAAAATCTTACTTTTTTCCCTTTTGTCTCAAGTTAAATAGACTCCTTTTATTGGTATTTTATTTATATAATGCTCTTTGGCCATTCATCTGCAAAATTATGTTATATATGTGTGTATGTTTATATAAATATTAAACATAAGTGAGCTAAAAAATTTGATCTTGCGACTATATATTTTCTAAAGTTAAATATACATAATATTTTGTTGTTCCTGTTTTTAACATAGAGCTGATATATAAATAGAGGAAGCTAGTCGCTGGTTTCCTGTCTCAAAAAGTGTGCCCAACATGAGTTGTGACTTTACAAAAATATGGGAGTAAGAACACCTTTTTGGCGCCATATCGCAAATCTTGGCATACTCAAAAACTGCCGCACAACATTTTGCTTCCCGGCAATGGGTCCAGTCGGTTTTCATTTTCGGTTAAACCGACCGGAAATCCTATAAAAATCAATCCTATTTCATTTCCTAAACAGTTTATATTATATATATATATATATTACACCAGTATTCGAGTTAAATGATAGATTTTTTACTTTGTTTTTGTGCAATAATTAAAAGTGATTCTTTTTCTTCTTTAATAAACATTTCTTTTCCTAAAATCATTTCAAGATTTTACATTAGATGCTCAAATGCTTTCTATCATTCTCTCAAACCAATTAAAAACAGCTTTTTAAAAACAGATTATTAAAGTGACGTAATTCCTTTTTTTAAAAAAAATGTTTAAAAAATGTTTTCATATTTGCAATATAAATTATAAATATTGAACATTTTATACAAAATGAATGTTAATAGTTAAACTAGTGCTTATTAAAATCACAAAAACAACAACAATAAAAAACGATAAAAATTACAAATATTTTAATTATTAATTTATATTTGTAATTAAATATTGAGATTTTATTGTACGCTTTTATTAATAAAGCATTATTAAGGAAAATTGTTCTATAAGGTAAATATGCCATAAAAAATTGTTTTGCAAAATTTAGATTGGATTTAATATTGTTCACGATATAATACAATAATTGTGATTAAAAAGAAACATATTAGAAATTTTAAAGAACTTTATTTGCATTAAAATAAACACACAATTATTAATCGGTCAATAATGTTTATGTAAACACTTGTATTAGCGAGAAAAAATTCTGCCAAGCTTGTAGCCAAGCGCTTTCAACACATTAGAGATTAAAATCAAGTAGCAAAATATAATGCAGTTACATCAGTTTAAACGAAGCTTAGTAACATGTTAAATAAATTCAATACAATAACTGAGCCAAACTATGAAATATTGAGTTATAACACCAAAATCACTGAGTGATCGATGTTAGGAAATTTTAAATTGACTTAAAATGGATATAAACAGAATATGTTGACTGTAAATACCTATGAAATGATAAAGGACTATCCTTAGAAACTTTTTCTTTGCATCCAATTGCACAGCAATAGGTAACCATGGCTTAAATAAGTTTTAAATTCCAACAGTTAAACGCGGGAAAAAATCTGCCATTGAAATATAATGGGGAACAGAGAAATTTGTTACAGCTAACACAAATTCTGTTCCAAAGTCACGTGATTTTATCTTGTCTTACACGAAAGTAGGGTTGCACTCCCTCTATCAGTATCCCAGCTCTATGGTTTTTAAAAAACATGCATTTACTTTTAGAAAAATATGAGTAATGTCAAAGTATCTCATTATAATTATTAATAGGAGTTTAAATTTTATACAATAAATAGTTAAAAAGTAAAAAGTCCACATTCTGTTATTAAAATGCAAATGTAAAGAAACGGCCATTTTAAAAGCATGATTTTAAAAACAGTCAGAGAAAATGTCACACAGTGTCTATGAAACTTATAAATGTATAGTAACATTTTATTCAATTTATTTTTCTGTGAAATTACAACTTTTTTTATCTCTGCAATTTTATTTATTTAATGTTTTCATAAATGCATTCTAACAAATTAGGTGTCTGAATATTTATTATGCTTGTTGTACATTTATGGACATGAATGAATATTTATAGATAAGTTTAAATTCTTTTACTTTGAGGCAATGCGATTTAAAGAATTTTGTTTGCCTACTGATTATCAAGAGTCGAAACATATTTGATAAATATTAGATTACTGGCATTCATGCCATTCCTTTTTTAATGATGGAACAACTTTTTCTCATTTTCAGAAACATTGCTTTTACATTCAGTTATAATTTCCTATGGAATTGATTCTTAATTAAATGTAAATTTTTAATTAAGTGTTTAAAAAAGGCTATCGATTTGCTTAGTTTCAGATTCAAAAGAAGTTTTCCGATATATTACTTAACTATTTTTCTGTTTTTCAAAATTAAATTCATTCTCAATTTTAAATTATTTTTTTGCACTCATTTTTTAAACAGAATATTATACAGATATACAGTATTTCTGCAGTCAAAACTATTTTCTCTTTATTTTGTGTTACATAAAAGTATGTTATGCAGAATTGTTACTGTACTACTGAGTAGAGTCCTGAATGTGACTTAAAAAAAAAAACTTTAAAAGCTGCTTTTTCTTGATTATCCCTATATAAAGGTTCTAAAAATGTTAAATTTTCTCTATTAGGATTTAAAAAAATACCCCCTTTTTCCCTGTGGTTATGTTAAGATTAGCTGAATTTTATGAAAGTATTTTCTATTCGTTGTCTGATTTTTCATCTCTTATGAAGTAATGAGTTTGGAGGTATTGTTAAAGGTTTTCTGTTAGTTTAAAGAAATGTTATTTCTGTTGGGAAAATTATATTTCTTTCATTTTCTCAACTTTTATCTCTTTGTTTGTCTGAAAAGATAATAAGTCATTTCTTTTCAGGCATAAGTTTATGTGTTCTCAAAAATGCCTGTTTTTTTTTTGTTTTTTTTTAAACTTTAGTTGGTTGTTGCTTTTCTACAGTTTTTTATTGTAGAACTCTGTTGAATATATTCTAACGTTTTTACTGAGTTTTAAGTTTTTTTGCAAGTAATTTTTGTGCAACCATTTTAGAATTTATTTTAGTTTTCCAGAAAAATGAATGTTTAATATCTTCTAATATAGAATTTCAAAAGTAAAAATTCAGAATAATTTATAACTTGTAAAAAATAAATATTACTGAAGAATTGAATATCAGACCATCTTAAATAGGCTGATATTAGTATTTTTAGAAGAACAGAGGGATGAAGAAATTGTTGCAACTAACATGAAGAAATGAAAGTTAGAATTTGATTTCATAATTTCTTTACAGGGAAAGAAAAGGAAGAAATTTGCTGAAATTAAGTGATGTAACTTCATTTGAGCAAGTGACCAATTGATGTGACATTAACCTGTCAGACTTTTCTTTAGTGAAAAATCTACTGTGTGGCAAAAGATTATTTATTTAAAAAATTGATCTATGAAAGAATCAACTGAATTTTAATTGCTTGTTCTTTCTTTTGTTCTCAGGTCATTAGAATTTAATTTATAGCATATGCTGTAATGAAAATTTTTAATAGAAATTATTTTAAGAAATGTAACATGATTTGTGATGTGAAAATTTTATTTGGTTTTAGCTCCCTTGAATCAGAACAATCCTTTTAAGGGTCGTACAGCAGTACCGAGTGTTTCTGAACCGATCCACATTGAGTCAGAGGAAGTGTGGGAAATAGATGGTATATATTTTTTATTAACATTTGTATTATATATGGATCTATAAAAATATTTTAAAGAATTTGAGTATAAAAAATATTTTTTTAAATTTTATTTCGGATGTACTAGAAAATCTATTCCTAGTGCTGTGAAAAAGGGCTGCCTTATTTAATTTTAACAATACATGGGAGCATCAACTTTTCTATTTTACTTGCAAATCCATGTTAAGTTCTTTTTCCATGGGAACTTTTAAATTTCCTTTTTTGTTTTGTTTTAATATAATTTTCAGTTAAAATATTTGAATTCTTGTTTTTATGGCTGCGATGCTGTGGCCTAGTCTAGTTAAATGGAAAAGGAACAAAAGAGAAATTTTTCTAATACATTTGATTTCTTAGTGGTTGTGAGTACATAATATTTATTGTTGCTTCTCCATTGTTTATACAGATATAGAATATCTGGTTTGCTGGCTCGAGAACATGTAATTATGCATATGAGATCAATATCTATACAAGACCATCTGTATCTGTGACCAACCTCATAGTTCTAAAGATTTGTAATCACCATTAACAAAATTCAGGACCTCACTTCGATAAAAATGGATTGAAAGAATCTCTGATATTGAAATGGCATATTTGTTGAAATAATAAGAATTCAAGGAACAAAGACTTTTAAAAATAAAGTCCTATTAAAATTGTTTCTATGATATTTATTGCTCATTAAATTTTCTACATCAAACTATTAGCTGTTGCAAAGCTTTGGCTGATTGATATTTCTTAACATAATTGGCACACTGATTTTGGATTGTAGCATATATGGTGACACCCCTAACAGTTTAAGTGAATTTAGAAATTTTATTTGATAATTAACTGATTCATCTTTTTCCGCAAGAGTTTTGACAGACTTCTATGTGACTGCTTCACTTTGAATGTTAGCTGAGTAATTTTAAGTTCATACACATCTTTGCCATTGATGATAAGAACAGCTCTTTTACTCTTTCAATCCAGATGCATATTCAGAAATGCATATTTAACCGATTCTTCTTTTGAATTCTCTAAATTGTAAAAGTTATGAGGCAACAAAACTCATCCTGAAGTCAAATCAACTGTTGCCTTTCTTTTCCCAATTTCCAGCAACTGTTGGAAGAATGTCTTAGTTGATTGGTTGTTTTGCAGTTGGACATATATTTATTGTTAACTTCAACATCTTTACATGTTACCATAAAGTAAGAACATTTCATGCAAGCCATCATTTATTTGCTACATCATCCATAAATATTGGTTAGGGAATTGCGGGTAATGTTTGTCTGAAATCTGCAAACAATATCATTACATTTTCCCATGATCTGATGTTTCTAAATCTTGTAATGATCAATCAAGAGCCTCATGCAGTTTTTTGTGTGTTATTGTATATTGATCTAAAATAATTTTCCTCTTTTTGTAATTTTCTCATTTTCTCTTCATTTAGAAGTGTTGCATGGAGAAATTTTAATAAATTGCATATTCAGTGGCAATTTCAAAGCAAAATGAGGAATTCTTTTATCTGTAGTGAAGTTGCTGATATTCAGGATAATGCAATAGTTTGTTTGGAGAAATTTTGTAGTAAATTTCAGTGATGCTCTGAAAAAAAAAAGCAAAGAATTAAAAATGTTATTTTATTACAAATTTGATAGCAATTGCTTTGTCTTCAACTAAAGTAATAATAATTAAAAAAGCAAACTAGCTAAAAAAATTATAAGAACACAACTAAAGTAAGCCAATTGATTATAAGATATATGCCTGAAATTTGTGCTTGCACTTGTTATAACCAGTCAGGAGCTTTGAGTATAAATCATCATTACACAATGAGTAGAAACAGTTTGTATAAAGACAAGAATCTTGCTTTCTAACAAAACCGTATGTCATATTGGAATAGAATTACTGTTAGTATCAGTGTTTCAATTTCTGATGGTATATCTACGATTTCTCTAAATCTGTAATTGACCATTTGCTTCATTTAAGCATTAATGCCATTTTCTAGAAGCTTTAATTAAAGAACATTCAGTTGCACTTATAGCAACAACAAAAAATCTGTGTTAAATTTTGTTTGCAATTCTTCATGAAACAAAACAGCAACAAATTAATTTAGTAATGGTATTCACCAACTGATTGAAAACTGATTTTTTTTTCACTAGTTGATTATATTTAATGTTCCATGCATATTTCTGATGTGAAATCCATGTTCACATTTAAAATTTCCTTACATATTTAACAAAAAATATCTTCATCTATGCCTGATGTATTTTCCTTCCATACCTCTATTAGAAATAGAGTAGGTGGTCAATATAATTACAATTAATGCATGAATTTGACATGTTGCAAGCAACTTGTATGTATATATTTCAATGTAAGTCATTCTCCAATATATTCAGAACTTGTCATGCATTGCTGAAAGTGGCTTGTGTTTTCAGTTGCAGGTAAGATGTTGGTCGAGGCCATTTACACAGAACATATGAGAAACGATGTTTTAAGCTTGATTGGAATGCATGGTGTATAGTTTACTTGTCTTAGTTTCTTTGAATATGACTGATTATAAGACATAAAATTGTAAAACATTAAAAAGAATAATTACTAAAAAAATAAAAATTCAAATTTAGACTAATTAACACTGTTCAATTCCATGTTTTGCAGAATAATTTGAATTCAACTGAAAATCAATCACCACAACTCAATTCTACTACCAAATGTATTGGAAAATTAATAAAAAAGTTTTTAAAATGAATGAAAAAGATTTAAAAATTAAACTTTTGAAATAAATACTGCAATTTGAAATGTAATATTGTGACAAAATTTCAAAGCAATCTAGGAAGAACTTTTGGAGATTTCAGATTTTAAACAAATGAATATATATTGCATTAAAAAAGCTTTTAGTTCTACTTCCTTAAAGATTTATTAAATAAATTTTAAGATAAAAACTAATTATCAAATTATGCACTTTAAATGTATAGCTGTTTAAAATACAGTATATTATTAAATAAATATTTTTATGAAATAAACTCTTCTATTCAATAAATATTTCATTAGAAATTAATTATCAGTTGCATATATACAAGTAAAAATTGATATTTTGTTCCTAAAATTATTTGATATAATCTGTATTTTATTTATCTGTACATTTTAATAAAAAATAAACGTACAGATAAAATTCTGCATTTTGTAATATTGTATACGTAAAGGAAAAATTCTTAAATCTAATCATTATAGAAATCTAAACTTAACACATGAAAATATTTTTGTTCCAAACAACTCGCAGTATTTTGGGAAAAAGTTCTGGTAAAATAGAGTATAGTTTTTTATAGTATGTAATAGGTTTAAGGTAATGTAAAAAAAAAAAAAAAGCCAGGAAAGCCATTCTAGGAAAGTTATAATTTGTCTGAAATATGCAAAAGATTTTTTCTGAAGAGCTGCAAAAATTCAATTTGCAAGTGTCAACAGTTATAAGCTTTAAATGCACTCTTCACTGTTTTGTTATTATTGTATTTTATTTTTAGATGAAATAAGACCTGGCTATCGACCCTTAAAAGAAGTTCCAATTGGGGCCATTGTTCATCCAGAACCATTATCAAAACCTGCAGTTAGAAGACAACTGTACAAAGAGCTTCACCAGATGCCCACTAATTTAGATATCAAGTAAAATGCTTTCGGAATTACTATAGATTTTTTATATTTTCGATTTACATCCTTTTATTTAAACTTATTTGTCAAATAATCTTCAGTAAGATATTTTTTAAATCTGTATGCATTTTTAAAAATTGATTTGTTTAAATTTTTTAATTTCTAAATTATATATTTAAAAATGACTAAGTGCTAGTCTGAAAAAAGAATGTAAATTTTTAGTTCATGTAAATAAAATTATTATTCAACAACTCATTGATCCATTTGTTTTCTCCTTAAGGGGAAAGGCATCTGGTATGTAAATTCTTACTTCCTTGTTGGGTATATAAAAAGTGGGAGTAACTACCCTCTCTACTGATGATTATATGTGCATCCTACTGAAGGAACCTTATGGTTGATGATAACTTTTAGAATTCGACTGTAATTTGTGCTGTGCCAATGCTGTGACATCGTTCTGGTCATTTATATTTATTGTGTGTGTCTGAAGGAAGGTTAGAGAAGTTGATTGTGATTATCTATTTTTCACCAAGAGTGAATACACTTTATAGTACATTCTAATTTTTGTTTGGTATTATAATAAGCTTGGATTATATTCTAATTCTTGTATATAAGAAAGTTTTAAAAATATCAAAACTACACATCTTAATTAAATTTACTAAAGTGCTAACATCTCAAAAATGACAATATTAAAGATCTGAAAAAAATACAGATGCTATTACTATGAGTGGTGTGTGTATGTGTGTGTGTTTATATAAATATATATGTGTATATATATATAAATTAACAAAATAAGACAACCGAATCAAAACAATAATCAATAGTAAAAAAATCCGGCCTGAGAACTTCGTCAGGGGCCGCTTTCAAGCAAGGATTCCAAATAAGGGATTTTTTCTGTGAAGCATCAATGGACAATGGTCAAAAGTATTGACACCTCGTGTTCGTTTCCGTGGTTACTTCTGTTTCTGTTTCGTTTAAATAATTCTTTGAATATAGTATTTTGGATTTGTTTCATTAATTGGTTCTTGTTCATTTACCTTTCATTTTGTGAACTTTTGGCGTGTAATTCTGAATTAGTTTTGGTTTCGATTTCGGCCTAGTTGGTTTCGTTTTGGTTTTTGTTGATCAGGAAATGGGTTTTGATTGTTTTAATAATTTTATGATTATAATAATATTTAAATTTCTATGTACCTACAACCTTATGTTTCTTGCTTCTCAGTAAGAGTTGCTGTATTGTTAAATTCTTGATTGTTTAATTTCATCAGCCATGGTTATTTATCTATGTTTGGACTTATAACTGTCTATAACTTATGAGGGTACATTTTTTTCAAAGCATATTCAATATACCAAACATGTAATTTCAGGTTCTCTAATAATTGCTTTAACTTGTAAATATACAAAAATTCTCATTTACTAATTCAATATCTTTCAAAGAGTGTTAACCCCCGTCCCATAATTTTAGAAACACAGGAAAGTTGTGTAATTTTGCATGTATTTTTCAATTAAGTTAATTTGATACTTTTATCAGATTTTTAAATAATTTTTGTGTGTACTATCGACTCTCATCTTTACATTGTTATTTGTTTTTATTTAAATGCTATATGTAAGAAACGAAATTCATAAAGTCCTTTGATTTTACTTAAATATGTATAGTAACTGGCATATTCTAGTTGTTTTCAGTTTACCAAATTACCCTTCTGTTTGTCTAAAATCATTCTTTTAAAATATATTGAAGATGTCTTCTTTCAAAAATTCAAGTACCAACTAACAAACCAGTTATAAAAACATAGGCTTGTTATTTAATTTCTTTGCTAATAATTGATGAATTTTTAGTTGTAAGATTGTAATTTCATGGTAGTCTTTGTATTTATTGAATGATATTTAATGGAAGAATGCTTGAAAATAACTTTTTGAACTTTTTATATTTTGAATTGCAGTGTTTTTTTATTCTTATTTATTTATAATTACAAAATATTTGTTGACTATAGTTAAAATGTTTACAGGCCTGCTGTCAAAAATATTTACAAATCTGATGGTGCTGCCAAAAATATTTATAAACCTGATGGTGCTGCTGTTGCTAGTCCTGCTCCTTCCATTCCTAGGCAACCAAAACAGCCAAGTGAAGTAAATATGCTATTGAAGTTTCGAAACTTTTTGTATTGTAATTATTAATTGCAAAATTTGAAATTACAATCAAACATGTTTTTTTATTAAACATAATCTTACAAAAAAGTAAAAAAAAAATGTCTTTAGTGACAAGTCCTTCTTTGTTTTTATAGAAACTGTGTTTGTGTTATATATTTTTTCGAAAATTTGATTAAAAATTTGCATGAAATTTTGAGTTTTGATATATTTTTCAAAGAAATTTATCACACTTTAAATATTTAAATTTTATTTATCAAGGGTTGCATATAATTTAAGTCTTCTTATCAAGCAAAGCTATCTTTAAAAATCAAAATTCTTAGTAGTTAAACTACACTGAATTAGTCTTAAAATCCAAAATTGATTAAATCATTATTGCCATTTTTGGTTCAGATATTAATTTCAT
>JAPMOQ010029404.1:209956-220582 GCA_026543055.1 Argiope trifasciata | reverse complement strand
GTTATATTAACGTCCCGTTTAAAGCAACACGAGGGATATTTCGGGATGGACCTCCCCATTTTGAACCCCGGTAGAATAACGAGGACGACACCTGAACTGGCACCCTCCTCTCTTCACCACACCAGCGGGAGGACGTTTGGCCTGACAGATGTAACGTGCACGAGACCCTCTCAAACAACGGTTCTTCGGTAGAATCGAGTCTCGAGCCAGAAACCCTCCAGTTCTGAAGCCGAGAACATACCACCAGGCCACCGCGGCCCAAGTCAAACTTGAGATTTTGACGAATCTCCATGTTTTAGATCTCTGAGTTTGGAAAACACATTTCCGAAAATGTTCGTCTGTCCTGTCTGTTGACGATAAAGGTTGTTCAAAAAAGCTTTCAGCTAGTCTTTAGAATTTACAAGTTTGAACAAAACCTAATTTGAAAAGCAACACCAAATTTGAACATTTTTATCAAATTTTATATCTGTTCAGATGTTCAAATATACGTTAAAAGTACAATTGAAGGATTTGCAGCAAAAAGGATGTGGCACCAACATAACATAACGCCATCTTGCGCCCCCGGTGCCTATAATATTAAGTTATCTAACCGGTTAGAAGGGCCCAAAATGGAAGGGGAAAAAAAGGAAGAAAGAGATAAAAAATAAAGAGAGAAGGAGACGACAAACCATCCAGGTATCTCCAGAGAGAATCCCACTGGTGTCGAATCTTACACGACTGCATTCAGTTTTTGGGTGAAGTAATAACTACATAGGGGGAACAAAAATAAGTTACACTTTTGAAGTTATATTTTCGGATGATTATGATTGGCAATTTGGTCTCAGCTATTCTATAACCCTGAAGAGGTCTTGGTATTTATGGATATGGTTTTCTATGGAGAGGATCTTGCTCCTTGAATGGGTGATCGATGCAACCCTCCTGTACCATCCTGTGCGGCTCCAACAGGGGAATTTAGAGTTACATGTATTATCATGTGGTGAAATAAAAACTTGTTCATTTGGTACCAAGAAGATATAACTCCAATCGTTAGTTCTCGAGTTAACTCAAACGATGGAGTGGTTAGTCTCATTAATTTGTTGCAATGTAGAGGTAGCTCCTGGTGCTACCGGAGAGTTTTTGCAAACGAATTATTGGAGCTACTTCCTTTTTACAATAAACCCTTCAATTATAAAACGAAGGGAGTTAGATTGAAAAAATTGGGTTATATTCATTTAACATTTGTATCATAAAAATTTGAGCTAAAAATTACCTGTAAAAATTTGAGCTAGAAATTACCTGTAAAAATTTGAGCTAAATTTAACCAAGGATTGATTTTCTGTCAGTACTTAAAAAAACAGTACTTTAAAAAAACATAGAATTCAATGACAAATATATGAATTTAGAATGGGATTTTGTGACTACAAGTGCAATTTTCTGTTAAATCCTTCTTCTGTTAGGTTAACTGAAACGCATCTAAAGCCCGAATTCGATTTTTTTTTCAGACACCGTTGATTTATCACAATTGTGAGACTGTAGACTCAGTAAAAATAGTAAATTCCTACCCAAATTTAATATTTCGTAACTATTGTAAACCAATACCATTTAAGGCTTTGACTTGTCTAGTATGATAAGTTTTTTAGATAATATGCGAGACAGTTTTCAGGACATCACTCCTCAGGTTTTCTTTTTTTATGACTTTATTTGCGAAAGTATTTCTTTTTACTGGAATATGCTTTCTATCAATGTAACTTGCTTTTATAAAATGATGAAAATATAATTCTTATTAAAGAACGAATAATAACACTCTTTCAGAAAAAAGCAAAATGGGAAGAAAATAATTATCTAGAATAAATACTTCTCTTTCTACTAAAGAAAAATTAATATTGAACTTCACACTTTCTTCTTGTGTTTCGTTTTATTAATAAGGATTTGTGTGGTTTTGCTTTTCATTTAGATATGGAATCAATTCATCTCACTATATTATACTTTTTTTTATTTTTTATAACTTTGTGTGATAATTTTTAAAATACAGAGTAACCGTGATTAGGACAGAAAATTATTTTCAGGATAAATTGCTGCATTGAATTCTTCATATTTATCTTGAATTGTTTGATTTAAGTCCTGACTCAAGAAATACATAGACCAGAAGGAAAATATTTGTTAATAAAGAAAAAAAAGCAAATGTTTAAGTAAATGAGCTTTCAAAGTCATAGCTATCCACTAATGCAAAGAGTATACGGATTACATAATAAACATTTCCACAGTTTTTACTATGTTGTTCTATAATATAATTCAATTTACTATCGGCTATCCACCTTTGATGATTAGGTGGGTTTTCGAGAATATTCACTACATTTACTTTCAATTAAATTCCTTATAGTAATTCTCAAAACCCTTGACTAATAATATTAATTTTATTCCTTAAATATTGATCATAGACACATTCTGTAAATTGCAAAGTTGCATAGAAAAAGTCTAAAATATTATAAAGTCGATAAAACTATAAAAAATACAAAATTCAAATTTTTATTAACAAAGAAAATGATGAATGAATAAATAAGTAATATTTTTGCTATTTATTGATTCAAAATATTAAAAATTATAGAAATGATCACTTAAAGGAAAGGTTGCATAACTGAAAAGAAATATTACATAAGAGATTTTTACAAACTCATTGACTGTGCTATTTTTAAGTATATTTCGGGAAGCACTGATTTTAAAATTTATTTAATATAAGGAAAAAAATATATTTCATATGTTTAGTTTTCAATATAAAACGTATTTTATTTCCTTATGATGCCTTCCTTTGTCTCTTCATCTGCACTGAAGGTGTTAACAGTTGCATTTTAATTTGTGAATGACCTTTCACCAATTTGGGTTTTAACATATTGTTTACGTTTCCCGCTCTGTTATTGTTATCGTAAGGAAGAGAGATTTACAGTAATATGTATTGTATAGTAAATGGATGAGACGTCAGAAGTGCTAAGGCTTGGCGGCAAACTTGGCGCCCTTTTGACGACTTTGGTGACAAAATGGGAAGAACCAGAAACATCTAGAATTTTTGCCGGTCCGTTCACTGGGAGACGAGATACATCCAGAATGCTCCTGATTGGTCCAGAAGGTTTAGCCCCGCCTTCCGAAACTATATAAGGGCCAGCCATCTGAAGAGGGATCAAGCCGTAGCTGAGCAGCGGAATAAATCGGAAATCAAGAAGACCTAAATAGAGAGGTCTTGAACTGAGGAGTCCTGAACGGAGGATTGTTGTGTGGCATATTCAAACGAAGCCTGTGTCGTAGGTCGTTGTGTCATCGTCGGCAACGGAGCTGTCCTGAACTGAGGAGTAGTCCCGTTGCTTGAAGTTGTGTGTCGGCAGTGAAGGCAAGAAGAGACAGAGGAGTAGTTTCAGCCTGCTACGGAGAGACGTACGTGAGTGTAGACAGAATCCCTTAAAGATTCCCTCTGTCTGATTCGCTGAATCCTGTCTGGCCACTTTGTGAGCTGTGGACATTGTCACTACGGAATTTCTGCCTGTGGACTACTGTTGCTATTGTGGGCTTCTATCTGCAGTGTGCTGTCCTGTGTGTTCGTCTCGGCTGTATATAGTTGTCTTTTGTACATAGTCGTGTTGTAAATATTTGTCGTCTTTGTGCTGTCCTGATTTCGTTCTGTAAATAAACGTCTGTGTTGTGTCGCCTACTGAAGGACTAGTCATTGTGTGTGCATCATCATTTCATCTCTAACACCATACACACCCACTATATAAGGTAAAAAGAGCCCGGCGTATTTTAGGATAAGGAAAACTGTTTATATAGTAACTAAGTATACTGTTTTTGAAATTTTTCTCGAAAAGGATAGATGTTGAAGGGGAAGCAACTGTACTTGTTGATTTCCATAGCTATTTTAAGATTATGCAAAGAATTCCAAGATAATGGAATTACTTGACGATTTTTAGATGGTTCCAAAATCGCTATATTCCATTGTAAATAAATATCACAGATTTTGCCAAGATTTGCATTTACAGGTTTATTTGGCAATTTTCAGAAGCCAACATCAGCACAAGGATTTAGTTGGCGATTTTCAGATACATTAAGCAAAAATATCCCAAATTCTCTATTACTGGGAGTTATTGTGATGGAATCCAGAGAATAATGCAGCTTGATTTTAAAATTATATTCTAATATTTACGATTTATCTTCAGATTATTTTAAAAACACCTAGTAGGAATACGATTAATTTATTATTAAGGTTAATATTACGATATGAAATTAATTACGATTTAATATCACGGTTTACTATTACGATAAATTAATAAATTATCGCGGTTTAATTATTAAATTGTAAAAGTGCCGTTATAAAGTGTTCAAAAATTTTTAAAGAATAAGTAAAAGCTTGTATTACAAGTTTGAAAACCTTTTTTTGACCCGAAATCAACTAATTAAAAGTAAGATACAGGAAGATAAATTAGTATCACTATCTGAAGTTCTTAATTAAAAGTAAAAAAATCAAACTCTAATTTAGTTGCGCCATCTGAAGATGCTGTCACTTTATAAAAGCGCCGAACACTTGGTGGTCCAATTCACACAGAAACGCATCAATCATTAAGACAGTAATTCACAATAAAGCAGTTATGACAGTAATTTCTTTGTATTTGAATCAGACTCTAAAAGAATGACTTTATCATCGCTTATTGATTCCATATGTCTTTAGATAACCAAGAAGTTAATTCAGTTGTGATATTTTGAAAAGTATACATTAAAAATATATATCACATATAAAAAAGTATACATCAGAGGGACTCAGCTAAAGAGAATAAAGTAAATTAACTTTACTCAGTAGATTTGTATTTATTATTGCGGGAAAGATTGACTAGTTTCAGCAGTTACTTAAATTTTACCTTTCATATCGAATTATGATCTTTTGTTATTAAATGATACAGAAAATTTACAGCCTTGACTCCCAGAAGCATATGAAGTAGAATTTATACTGCATAAAATTGTTAAATGAAATATCATTCAGATAAATCTCTTTCTGTGCTTTTAAAATGCTCACCAGTTGAAAAATGTAGTTAGATTAAAATAGATTCGTTCGGTATAATTTAGGAACTGAATGTTATATTCATTTGCAGTAACAGTCAGAAAATGTTTACGCTAATAGAGTCACGACTTCATTTTAAATTTGACTGCTTATGTCATTTGACACCAGAGTCGCATTAGCAATAGGCGATGTAGACAACTGTCAAGGGACTCTCAAAAGTTGTGAAGTTTCAAGATCTTAATATTTTGGAATATTTCCAAGGTGCATTATTTTCTAGTCTCATTTAATTTATAAGGGCCTTACAGTCAAATTTATTCAAATGCGAATTATAAATTTTGAAATTTCAGGATATTGTTCTTATGATTTTCATTCGTGTCCCTAAAATCTCTACAAAATTTGTGAAAAACTCTTGGGGTTGTTTTATTGACTCATTAAGAGATTTTTTTAGACTCACTCAAGATCTAAATATTTTAGGATATTTCCAAGGCGCATTATTTTCTACTTTCATTTAATTTATAAGGGTAGTAAGTAAAATTTATTCAAATATGAATTCTAAACTTTGAAATTTCAGGATAATGTTCTTATGAATTTCCTTCGGGTTCCTAAAATCTCTTTAAAATTTGTGAAAAACTCTTGTGGTTGTTTTATTGACTCATTAAGAGATTGTTTTATTGACTCACTCAAGATTTTAATATTTTGGGATATTTCCAAGGTGCGTTATTTTCTACTTTCATTTAATTTATAAGGGTAGTAAGTCAAATTTATTCAAATATGAATTCTAAACTTTGAAATTTCAGGATAATGTTCTTATGATTTTCTTTCGCGTTCCTAAAATCTCTACAAAATTTGTGTAAAACTCTTGTGGATGTTATATTGACTCATTAATCAGACATTTTATTAGATTCTTTAAATTTTAATTAAAAAATATTGTAATATTTTAGCATTTTGTTTAAAATTATTTTTAACTTCATTTTCTTAGATGCAAGATCACTTCTATTGAAACAACTTTACAATTAAATGTCTGGTTATTAAAGTTGGTTATTATAAATGACATAATACAAAAAATAATAATGAATACAAATGCATAAATAATAAATAGTGTAAATAAATTTGTTGTTACTCATGGCACTTTATAAACCCGCTGAGAGAAAGCTGCCAGCGATTTAAGCCTAATTTAGCGTCCCTTGGTTTTTCAGTAGCGTCAACTAAGGCCAGGAGTACGACTTAGCTACTTCATTCGTAACATTCGCTTGCACAACCCCTTTTTACAGGGAAACATTCACATTACTCACAGATTGAACACAGAATAATAACCATGCCCGAACCGGGACTCAAATCCGTGACGCCCAGATCACGGAGGAGACACGCTATCACTATGCCAGGACGTCGGCCTAAATAAATTTAAACACCTGAATGAATATTAAATAAAACAATAACAATATTTGATTTCAGACAATGTGAAGAGGAAAAGGGGCTCCATGTAATTTGAGAGGCCAAAGGGGCTCTACATGACTTAAACCGGCCCTGTTCTTTCACCTACTGATTTGACATTTACCCAGTGCTGGGATGTAAAGTTATTTTCATCATCTTTTAAGATAAGCGTTGCATTCCAAATTTTAATTTAAACGTCGTATTTGATGCCTACCACATCAATATGAACTCCACTGAAAATCTATGCACTAGATATTTCGTTAATGAATGCATAAATTTCTGAATGGACTAGGCTTCTCTATGATGGATTAGAATTATGTACCTATGATGAGAATGAAAACGTTAACTGTATGCTCTACTATTCCTTATTAGAACATAGAAGAAATAAGGCTAACATTCTATTGAAATACTGCGAAATGCTAAAAGTGGCCATTCATAAGAGGACTTATATTAACAGAAAAAAGCAAAAATTATGATAGTTATTGTCCTTTCATAGTTAAAAACATTAAGTAATCTTAATCGTGTTAGAAGCAAATAAAATAATCATCCTAATATATTAAATATTAGGATTATTATTAAAAAAACTGTATTATAAGCCAGATACGTCACTTGTGAATGTGCACGGAAATGAAATTGCTGATGGTCTGGCCCAAGAGGAATCACTATCCCGAAAGGAATGTTAGTTCGACTGTTCGATCAATGTAAGGTTGGACAATATTTATTCAGCAGTCGACCACAATAAAACCTGTCGATACTGCTACGCTCAGTAGCGGCGGGGTGGTCGCCTGTATGCAAGAAGAAGAAGGTCTGGCCCAGGAGGGTAGCCATAAGGTTACTGCTCATGGCGACTGCCTTACTTTTTCAGAAATCGCCACCCGGTCCGGCAAGATATTTGTTATTCTTGGAGGAGTGCCCCGTGAAGGAATGGTATGACGAAAGTCGCCATGGAACTGTTTTAATTGGGGTTAGCAACAGGCGTGATCAGACAACTTTCGCTAGATTTCAAAGTGGACGCTCTCATATATAATGTCATGTGATGGGCCGCAAAGTTTATCCCATGTTACAATGTACAATGCGACTCAAGCTGCTCCTGCTCACATTTTGGCCTGCATCGGTTTCAATAAAGGCCAATTGCTGAAGAGTTCTGAGGCAGTGTTACATTATTTGAAGGCGTTCAGGCTCATGGATCTGGTTTGATGTTTACGTCAACCAGGTAGGATAAGCCAAGACACACAAATAAACTAGACTGTAGCTAGAAAATGAAAGGAACTTCGGTACTTTTTTGTTAATATACTAAAGTGGAGATTTTTTATAAATATCTTCTGCATTTTCTTTTAAATATAAAGTTTATAATTAATTAAATAAATATTATGATATCATGAAATCGGTTCTTTAACAAATTCATCTTGAACTTACCTTTCAAGCATAGGGAATTAATCTCAATTTAATCAATCGATTAATTGTTAATTCTGTTTTAAATTATTAAAACATATTATTTAGCTGTTTTCAAGACACGTACGTACAAAATTTCCAAAATCTTGCAGGCCAAAAGGATAATTCATAATTAGAATTGTACGATAATATAACCAAGATCTGCAGTCGCAATTGAAAATTCTGTTAGTCCATAGAAAATTAAACGCTTTAAATAGATTTAATGGTACCTAATTTTGAACTAAAGTTAAAAGATAAGCTGAAAAATAGGAAATATATCGATTAAACTTTAGATTAGATTTTTACAGCATTCGTCGTTCATTTTTTTCATATTTTAATGAATAGTTCAATTTAATTGTGAGGATATTTATAATTCTTACAATACCGGAAAACTAAGCCTTCCATATCAATAATTATATTGAACAATATTGGAATTCAGTATTGACCAATATAAAAAAAGTAATGTTTAACAGTGTTATTATATTATAAAACAATAATTTACAGCGTTACTATTTCTAAATTTTACAATGTTATACAGTAGAATGTGCTAATTAGGAAGACGTGAGTGAAAAATTGATCGTTATATCTTTTTTTAACAAATAAAAATTAAATCAAATAAAAAAAACGTGTATATATAAAAATAAAATGCTCAGCTATTGCTTATAACAATGGTTATGTATAGCATGTGATTGAATTTCAACTAAGAAATGCAAAATTAAAGGACAATTAAGGGAATGAACAAATTAAATGCCACGAATTCCTAGCGAAAACCAACACTTGCCTCATTTTTAATTATTTTTAAGAAACGATGCTTTCTATACATAAGCGCCATATTTGACTATAAATAGCATCGTTCTTAATTTTATTTTGGACCTCACAGTCGCATATTTTAAAACGCTTTAATTATTTAATTAAGATTAGATTTTACGAATAAAAATTGCTAATTTCCTTAATTTGTTTATTTACATTCTCTAAAATTCTCGCTAACAGCATTTTTCAAATTAATTCAATTAATTTTAATTAAGATTCGATAACTTCAAAGGAATTTTCTGCCTTATTTGTCCAGCTATTTGGGCTAATTAATGTCAGAATATTCATCATGAAGTATTTCAAATCAGAGATGATTAATTATGGAAATTTTTAATAGAATTAATTGATTAAAATATGTATAATTAAAGAGTGATTTTATGTTTATGCGCTTAACATAATTGTATTTAATCCTAAAGAAAACTAGATCTTCAACGTTCGTTTTATTCTTCAAATTTTAAAATTCTATCGAGCAAAGTGGGGTTTTTTTGAAAAATTATATTTTTAACTATCTTTATTTAATTTGGTTCGTTAAAAGACACAATTAACTTTTATAGACGTAATTGGACAATGAAATCATTGCTCTGTGTCTGAGAAAATAAATGTTATATGTTTGCATATTTGAGTGGTTTCAATCATTATTTTAATACTTGTAGAATTTTCAATAAATTCAGATAGATGTATATTGCTGGTAATGAATATGAGAAACAATTTAATTACAGATTCATAATACTTATAATAATTAATTACGGGTGATGTTTATATAAAAAGGTACGAAACAACATTGTGGGTATAAATGTAGACTTTATTCAAAGTGTATACCATAGGTTAGAGCACAAAGATTCCTTTGATTAAAAAGCCAAAAGACTCCTTGATCCCAGAATTCCTGTGACCGTGATAAGACCCTATCCTTAATAGTGTCCTTGAGTTCACCGTCCGAATTGAAGTACCTCACTTTTAGATGTTTTTTAAGGGGACCAAACACATGAAAATCACTGGGTGACATACCCGGCCTGTAGGGAATGGGTTGAGCTGCTCCTACTTGAACTTGACCAGTTGCACCTGTATGACCCTAAAGACATGTGAACAGGCGTTATCATAGAGCAGAATTATATCATCCGTAAGTAGCCCTGATCTTTTATTCTTAATGGACCTTCGTAATTTCGGAATGACTCATAGTGCACATAGGAGTTAATGGTTATTCAGCAAGTAGAGGATCTTGAACGGCGAACTCAAGGGCACTGTGAAGGGCTGGGTCTCATCACGGCCACGGGAATTCTGGGAAGAAGGAATCCTGCGGCAGATTAATCTATAGGATCGTTGTGCTCAGCTCTATGGCGTCTACTTTGAATGGAGTCTTCATTTATATCCACAGTGTCGTTTCGTGCCTTTTCATTTTAAAACCCTTATATAATTTAACAATAAAAATTTGAAATTTATCAAGACCAAAATGTCCATTTTTCAAAAACACCAATAGTAATGGACTTTACTAGCCTGTTTATGGAGACATGAATTTCCTCATGGAATCGAAATGACTGCATTGTTATTTTTATTATCCTTTTATAGACAGAACTGGAATTTATTTTTGTAACACAATACATTATAAAAATCATGTACCTACCAAAAATATAAATTTATTATTAAATATGTTAAATTTTATAATATTAAATGCTTCAAAGAATTTATAAGAAAAAGAACAAAATTTTCTTTTAATGAATATTATCATCATTTAGATATTGCGGAATTATACGTTTGTCAATAACTATTAGAATTAAACAAACAAAAATGAAGGATTCAATATTATTTTAAGATTTTTTTTCTTTCTTTTGGCTTTATTTAAATTAAAAATTTAGCGACATGGAGTCAATAGCAGCATAAATGATAGAAAAAACATTGAAAATAGAATAACTCAGCGATAAGCAAGTATTCATACTTAGATTTTT
>JAPMOQ010029404.1:183259-205323 GCA_026543055.1 Argiope trifasciata | reverse complement strand
CAAAAATTAATAGAGGTATTTACATAAAAGTTGCAGTTTGTGTTTTAAATAATATGGGCAAGGAAATGAACCAAAAGTTTTATTGTTCGTGAAACACATTTTCATTATAGATGGTTTAAGAAAAATTCAGTTGTGAATTTGTGGGATAAATGTACACTGAAGTGTCAAAAGTCATGGGATGACTGTTAATATCGTGCCGGTCCTCGTTTTGCCCGGCGAAGTGCAACAACTCGACGTGTCATGGAGTCCACAAGTCGTTGGAAGTTCTCTGCAGGAATATTGAGCCATGCTGTTTGTATAGACGTCCATAATTGTGAAAGTGTGGATGGTGCAGGAGTTTGGGCACGAACGGACCTTTCGATGATGTCCCATAAATGCTGGATGGGATTCATATCGGGCTATCTAGGTGGCCAGATCATGCGCTGGAATTGTCCGGAATGTTCTTCAAACCAATCGCGAACAGTTCTGGCCCGGTGACATGGCGCATTGTCATCCATAAAAATCCCATCCTTGTGTGGGTACGTGAAGTCCATGAATGGCTGCAAATGATCTGCAAGCAGCTGAACATAACCATTTCCAGTCAATGATCGGTTCAGTTGCACCAGAGGACCGAGTCCATGCCCTGTAAAAACAGCCCACACCATTATGCAGCCACCACCAGCTTGAACAGTGTCTTGCTGACAGTTTGGATCCATGGCTTCGTGGGGTCTGAGCCACACTCGAACTATACCATCAGCTCGTAACACCTGAAATCGTGACTCATCTGACCACGCCACGGTTTTCCACTGGTCTAGGGACCAGTCGATATGCTCACGAGCCCAGGAGAGTCGCTGCAGGTGATGTCGTGCTGTCAGTAAAGACACTCGAGTCGGTCTTCTGCTGTCATAGCCCAAGGAAGACAAATTTCGCCACACAGTCCTATCGGACATGTCCCTCGTGAGTCCCACATTGATTCCTGCAGTTATTTGACGAAGTGTTGCGTGTCTATTAACATTGACCATTCTACAGAGACGTCGGCGGTCTCGGTCGTTAGGTGCAGGTGGTCGCCCACTGCGCTGTCCATGATGGGATGTGATGCCTGAAATTTCAATACTCTCGGCACACTCTTGATACTGTGGATCTCGGAATGTTGAATTCACTAACGATATCTGCAATGGAATGACCCATGCGTCTAGCGTCTAGCTCCAACTAACATTCCACGTTCAAAGTCTGTTAATTCTCGTCGTGCCGCTATAAATCACGAAAAACCTGTTCACATGAATAACTTGAACACAAATGAAAGCTCTGGAAAAGGAACTGCGCATTTATACTTTTTCGCTGCGATACTACTACCATCTGTATATTTGCATATTGCTATCCGATGACTTTTGTCACTTCAGTGTATATATGCGTATATTTTTACCCATAACTTCTTTCCACCACAAAATGTTTCTTCGATTTTGATTCATTTCATTCATAATTATATTCTGTAATTGTGTGAAAAGAAAATTAGGATTGCTGCGTTGCAGTTTTGTTTAGAGTGTTAACCGTTTTAGTTAAATTTCATGAAAATGCAAGTTTTCCTATTTCTCCAAAGATATATTTTCAATTATTTTTTGTATTTATAGTGTTTATAATTGACAAAACATCAATAAATAAGTTTAAAAAAATCCAATTTTTCAATTTTTCTTCTTTGAACGTAGTTGGATTCAAGATGGAATAGAACACACAATGTTTTATAGGTTACCCAATCTGTTTCCTAGTGAGCCCTTATGAATAACCAAAAACAAAATTTTAATTCACTTAAATTGCTTTAACTAAATTACATTACCTGATCATTATTCCTTTTCATATGACATCAAATGTTTCCGCTTTCCCTTTTAAGGATTTATAAATTTATAAAAGAGCAGATTATACATGTTTCATTTCACTTCGTTCAAATTAAAACATTAGAAATAGTGCAATTGCCTTGCATATGATCAATGCTATTTTAACACTACATTTCCAAACTAATTAATGAAATCCTTTTAAAGAGTCCTAATGCACTTAAAATCTGAAAACAGTTTCTCTGAAAAGCTCTGATCTAGTAAATAATGTATGATAATAAGTGTAATAAAGTTTCTACAGCAACAGATTGCCTTTATTCAAATTATTCTGAAATACCTGCTTACGGAAGTGACTTCCTTATGTAAATTAGTCCACTTAAACAATTTTATATCGTAATAAAATCTTCATCAATGAATGAAATTAAAATAACTAATAGATTTATTCCTTTTAAGAAGGACGCGTTAAAATGGTAAAACGAAGAAAAAGTTTTGGAGGAAATAATTTAATTTGCCTAATTTCGATTCAAATCGTTTTGTTTTAAAATCTGCTTTTACTGATGATTTTTAAAGAAGACATAGAACATGCACTTTAGCCAGATGGCTTTATTAATTTCGTTCAAGTATTATTTTGTTGAAATTTGTGTTCATTTATCTAGTTTTCAATTTAATATTGAAGAAAGATAAATCCGTATTGCAATTGTAAATGTTTAGTTTGATAAATTTCGCTGCAGTTTTGATAAAACGTTTTGTGAATGTATTGTACACAAACAGAATCTTGATTGAGTGCTTCAATGAATTAATTCATTTGACAAAATTTTAAATGAATAGGAGAGAGAATTATCTCTGTTAACAAGAAATTGACTGATAAAATGGTTTTCATCTATATCCGTATTTATAATAAAGCTCAATGTGTGTGTGTGTGTTGGCTCTACAGGCCAGATTGTTGGACCTACAGCTACCAAATTTGGTACGTGTATACCTTGGTGGTCGAGAATGTGCACTTCGGAGCCCTTTTTTTGTATTTTTAATTAGAATTTGAATTAATTAAAATTTAAGCAAAGTGTCGACGTTTTTCCGCTATAACTTACGAAAATATTATTGCATAAACATGATTTTTACACCAATTTAAAGATTAAAAAATTAGCTTTCTAATAGTATCAGTGTTTTAATGTATAACTTAGGCTACTATTTTTAACGAATTTTTAAAGAAATATTTTAACCATATTTTTTTAGCACGTGATTGGATAAAAGAAAGCAATGACGGAAGTTCAAATTAAAAAAAACAACAATTATCATCGTAAATCAAGTCTAAAGAAATGCAACTTGTGGCACGTGACTGGATAAAAAAAAAAGAAATATAAAGTGTGATATTTCCTAAAAAAAATAAATGCAAAGCAAAAGTTTCTATAATCGCTTGCAACATCTAAATCATTTATTCAATAATTTTTTCCCTTTTTCGCTTTCTTTAAAAAAACATATTTAATATTTTGGCAACATCACGGAAAAAAACATTTTTAATTTCAGGGAAATCAATGCCAGGAATTACTTCAAGGCTAATGAATATGTGATTTAACTGAAAACTTTATAACGCATTACTCATGGCGAACCCGCTGGTCGCCGAAGGCGGCTAGTAATAAATATTTCTCTAAGCGATATATTTATTTTCCTTTGGAAATCTGTGCTTATTGACTAACGTCTGAAAAAGGTGTGGATAAATGAAAAAAAAAAAAAAAAAAAAGGAAGCTTTAAAGACATTAATTCATTTTCTGTTTTAACGAAGCTGAAAACAGAACTCGAAACCAAAGATGAAAAGTGATATTATTTTTTGGTTTACGTTATTATAAATATTTGTTGTAGATTCAAAAAAATTATTTTTGCTATTTTCCTTTGATAGTTTGCTTTCAGACATAGAGTTTCAGACATAGAGTTTTCTGACATAGAGTCAGTTTGCTTCAGTAAGAGAGGTTGAATTTGCAACATTTTTTAAAACAAATCCAAATGTAGGTAGATTATTTATTTGCCCGCATTAAATCTAAATATTTCTATTCGCAAAATGTAATCCCATAATTTTTCCATTTCTTTGCAAAGAAATCATTTTATATTATGCGAGTGTAATTCATTCTACAGTTTGTAAAAGAAAAAAAAAAAGACATTATGTCCAACGTAAAATAAGAAAATAGGCAATTAGACTTCAAGTATGTTACTTAATCTTTGAAAATTTATCTTAAATAATTACTTTTAATTTAAATAGGGTCATGATGACTTGTTGGTGAGGTCCGGCTTCAGAACCGGAGGGTTTCCGGTTCTGGATTCGATTCCAACGAATAATTGATGTGTAAGCCGGTTTGGTGCAAGTTAAATCCGTCGGCTTCAAACGTCCTTCCACTGACGTGGTGTGGACTTTTTACCAATTCAGGTGTGGTTCTCGTCATCTGGTCACAGTTGAAAATTGAGAGGTCCCTCTAAAAGTAGCCTTAGTTTTGAGTTTAAACGGAACGTTAATTGAACTGAACTAAACTAAAACTTCAATTTAAATAATTCCCTCTATTTCCAAAAACAAAAAACAAACCCAGGGAATAATCCTCATAAATTAATGCTTTGTATTGATCTCAGATTATCAAGCATTTATTGTTTTCGTAATTATTAAATTTACTAAATCTTACTTCTGATTAATTAACTTATTATCGAATAAAATGTAATTATTAAATAGGATTAATTAACTTATTATTGAATAAAATGTAATTATTAAATAGTGAAATTCTGAGCACTCAGTGAAAATATGATTAATCTCAATTTAGTTGTTATAATAAATCATAAAATAAATCCTCTGCCCATTTTCACAAGTTGTTTAAAATTTTTACATTTATGGAAATGGGGACATTTTAATTCAAAACAAATTGGACTTGAATAAAAGTCTTTTTACAACCACTTACATTAAATTTACACTGATCTTTAGCTTGAAATTATTTATTTGCGTAGTATAAACCGATATTATTTTAACTGATTTAACAAGGTCGTATCTTAAGATGAGATCACATGAATGAATTGCTAAAACTTGAATTCGAGTTTCAAAAATTAACACATTTAAGGAGAATGTTTTTTGATAAAAATTCACCCCGAATTGTAGTTACCTTTTATATCTATGTTTTTAAATTCAATTCGGAATATTCTGATGTTCAATAAGTTGGTGTTCTAATTATCAGTAATATAAAACAATTTTCTTTATTTCCAAATAAAAAAATGTATAAGAAACCACAAATTAGTGTTTTGCATTTAAGTTTCACTGCAAAAAACTCGCATTTGTTACCTGAATGATTCTTTTCTAACACATTTTATAAAAGAAACATTTGGATCTGTTCCATGCCACGGCAATGCCAGAATATTTATAAAGATAAGACTAGTCTTAAATCTTTATGGCAGTAATACAGGATTGCACTTGTCTCAAGCATGCAAACTTTTTCTTTGACAAATTACTGCTCGACATGAGGAAGGAAGGTAAAAACAGATATATTTCTTAAAAATTGTAGCATGACAGAATAATACTATTATTCTTTAGAATGTCCTGCTCCAGATCCTTCGATGGGACATTTAGGAATAAAATTACCTGCAGACATTTATGTCAGTGCTATGAATTGCTGATGCACACTCTTTCTAGAATTTAAACTACCTTATTATTAATTTAGTGTATATGAAATATACAAAGGGAAAGTATTATAATCGTTAAAAAACTCGAAGAATTTGCGCAAGTTTCAGATTTCTTTGTGACCGAAAAAACTTTTTAAAATTATGCTTGTGTATATGTCTGTATGTTTACGAACTCAATAACTTAAAAAATCTTAAAATATAGAATCAAATTAAGTAGGTGTAAAAAATTTATTTGAACTGGACGAAGGAAATTCAGTAAATGGACTGATTATCAAATTTGTTGATTACAACCAAGTCTGTCCGGCTATCCGAGCTATAATTTATACCGCTCTCGCTACTTTAATTCATCTCATGTAACTTTTTCAGCTTTGTTGGGAGAGAAACACCATCCAAATATTTTTAACTTTTTAAAAGACACCGGCCTTTCATTTTTAACTATTTTATGGATGTTTGGAATTTTATCATTTAAATATTTTATATAATAACTTGTTTAGTAAATGAATTTTAAGAATATTTTTATCGCAGGTATGGCGCAGTATAGCTAAGAATGGCTCTTGTGCCAGAAAAATTCTAAACATCCAACCAACCGAGATCGATCGAATAAAATAACTATAAAACATAAAACGATAGATAGATAAAATAAGTTTCGAATCTAAAAGGTATATTCATATCGAATTTGGAACCAAATTTTCAAGGATTTGGGCCACGGTGACCTGGTGGTAAGGTTTCGGCTTCGGGACCGGATGGTTCCAGGTTCGCGACTCGATTCCACCGAAGAACCGTCGTGTGAGGAGGTCTCTTGCACGTTAAATCTGTCAGGCCTAACGTCCTCCCGCTGGTGTGGCGTGCTGTGGAGAGGGGGTGCCAGTTCAGATGTCGTCCGCGTCATCTGATCTTGGTTCAAAATCACGAGGTCCGTCCCAAAATGGCCCTAGAGTTGCTTTAAAACGGGACGTTAATATAACTAAACTAAACTAAAACTGCAGGGATATGATTATCTGTCGACTTATACTTTTGTGCGTTTGCAAACATAGTAACTGAAAAGTAAATGTTCAAAAGAAAAGCAAAATCCAATATACTATCACATAACTTTAGTTTAAGTGTTTATATCAAAGTATGGATTTAATCGGTAGAAAAATAGGTGTCCAAAATTTATATTAAGTTTTCTGGTACTTGTTTATTAACCATAAGTCAGCTTCTAATCACCAAAAACAATGCGAAAATCTTTAGCTAAATTTAGTAAAAACGGTCTTCCCGGAGGCAATGGCACCCCCTTTTCTGTGTAACTGGCAGATCTCGTCACCAAGACTTTTGGCGGAATATAGATTTTATTAGCACTTTGCACCTTTCTAGACAAAACAACAACTACAGTAAAAATGGGAAATGCAGAAATAAATATATCTTAAGTATTTTTTGCATGATATGTTTGGCATATATGTTGGCGGAATTGTGCCAATACGTAGGTTTAATTCCGCCAAGGATCGAACCTGCGATGTTCGAGTTTGAGAGCCAGTAACTTATCCACTATACAAAAATGGCCACCAATGTTTAGTGGTAGTTACTGGCTTATTAAGATGTCACCACAATACTCCCCTCCCAGTGAGTTCGCTAGAGAGACGAACGATTTTATTGCGCCAAGCATTATGGCTAGTGTACGAGCGTTGCTGCTGCGTCAAGTGAGTCTGGCGACTTTGCGTTGGTGCGTCAAGTGAGTCTGACGACTTTTGTGTTGCTGCGTCAAGTGAGTCTGACGACTTTGCGTTGCTGCTGCTTCAAGTTAGTCTGACGACTTTGCGTTGGTGCGTCAAGTGAGTCTGACGGCTTTGTGTTGCTGCGTCAAGTAGGTCTGACGACTTTGCGTTGCTACGTCAAGTGAGTCTGACGACTTTGCGTTGGTGCTGCGTCAAGAGAGCTGTTGAAAATTCATCACGTCCTAGGTCATCAATTTGGCGTATATGTTGGCGGAATTGTGCCAATACGTAGGTTGAATTCCGCCAAGGATCGAACCTGCGATGTTCGAGTTTGAGAGCCAGTAACTTATCCATATACAAAAATGGCCACCAATGTTTAGTGGTTGTTACTGGCTTATTAAGATGTCACCATAATATGCAATAAACACAAAAGCACCTCTTTACTTATAAAATGATGTCACCACAAACCTTAACTCTGACAATGAAAAATCCAAGTACTCTTGAGATTCGAAACCTAGCCCAAGTTATACAACTTTATGTGGGATGGTGAGTGTTAAGAGGGATCTTTAAAATCATCCGATAAAGTTTAGGGGAAGATCTCCTCTAGTTGTAATGATATGAATTTTCTCGAAGAAGTTACTCACAATGACATGCAGGTAAAATGCTATTGCTTACTTAAACTAACAACTCATTGCTAATTTTTTAACCTGTTGTTACAACTTCCTTTGCTGTTATACTCTATGCAAAATCCTCATTTGATTCCAATATTAATATGACTGGCACATTTTACTTATACATCTGCTTTTGCAATTTACTTATTAGGAATGGAAGAGTAACAATTAAAGTCTTTCTCTATATTGGATACATTATTTAAAATGTTATGCAACTTTGTTAATTAATACATTCAACAATAAAGTTAGCATTCTTTCAATCCTTAAGTTTTTACTTAGAAAAAAAATATTCGATTGAATGCTTGTAGAATGAATCAAAATGGTTTAAATGTCATATTAACAATAAAAAAATGTTTGCAAATTTTATCTGAACAATATTTGAGTAGTTTCTAAAATTAAAAAATGAATTTAAGTGCCAAAGAAATTGGCATCATCAGAAAAAAGGAAGTGCGAAGGACATATGGATAAGTTATATTTCAGGGGGGTTATTAACAACTAAGATTGAATTTTGTTTCATTTTGTTTGTAAATGTTTGTAAAGCTTCCTCTGAATTATACATTCTCATTCTCTGGCATGTATATAGGCTTATTTTGATTGCTTTAGATCGTGATCTGCCCATTGGTATATCATGGACCACTGAGGTGAACATCTTCACAAATAATAAACACACATATGCACACTCACACATACACATTTTAATTATTGGTTGAGATAAAGATGTTATTTGGGATAGTTAGAATTAATGTTAGGGAAAAAAATGAAAATAAGAATTCTTAACCACTTGGATTTTTAAACAAGATTCAGACATTGTATTTCATTAACACGAAGAAAAGACGAAAATCAAGTTCTTAGTCATTAAAATCCAAAAAATATATATATTTTAACACTTACATAAGTAATAATAAATAAATAAATATCGAGGTCTTGCAGATTTGAATTTGAAAGCATCATACGACGACGAGAAAATAAAAATAATAAAAATTCTTGAATAATAATGTGCAGTTTTTACGGTAAAAATCTGAAAATTTCGTAAACATTACTCTTCAAGAAAGCTAATAAAATCTGAAAATATTACAATATCTCAAAATTTTCCCTCTCCAATAAGCTACAGAAAACACGCTTTTAAAAAAATTATTCTGCTTTCATTATTTGGTAAACTCATGCTGATAAAAGAAACATTATCATTTTAATATCTTATCTTTTTAAACGGTATTGTGGCACAAACGTGCTTTTTTTAAACCTCAAAAAAATAATTCATATACCCTTGAAAAATTTAAAGATTCTTCAGTTAGAGAAAATAACTTTATTCGTTAAAGCAGAAATTTTCATCGTATTTTTGGTACATAAATCCAGTATTCAGCAAAGAAGCGAGATTTGGAATTAAATTTCGTGAAAATGAAAGAAAAAGGATAAAAAAAGAAAGTTTGAGCTATTTTATCTATCGAACTGAATTTCTTTCTGAATTCTTGCGCATTCTTTTGTGCATTATTTGAGGCATTTTCAATTATATTAAGCTCTCTTGATACGCTTTAAGTGAAAAATATTTCGCAAAATTATTTTACCTTGAATGCTTTTTATCCATGATGCGAGGTAATCTCAAAATAAATTGCGTTTCTTGTAATATATTCTCTAAGAAATTGATATATAATATGATTTAATCTTCATAGGATCTTCTAATATTACAATTCAATTTGCAAGTATTATTTATAAGAATATCTTGATGTTAAAATAAGACATTCTTTTAATAATCTTTTCCTCCAATTTTTCAATCACTGACCGCTGTTATCTCCATCGGCAACTTGTTTGGTTTAGTATTATTAATTACAGTTTCTGTTTTAAAGAAACAAAAATTGTAATAAAAGTTGAATTCATTATTTTGGACCATGGTCAGATGGTGATATTAAAGCTGAGTTAGCATTCTCTTCTTCAAATATCTACGTCAGCAGGACGTTTATCCACGATTAGATCTTACACACACCAGACTTGAATCAGAAAATTTACTGAACTGTAAACGAGATCTTACAACTAGGTCATTAATGCCTACATTATAATTATAAAAATAGAATTCAAAATATAAGCATATGTCAACACAAGAAATCCATGAAATGTGATTTGTATTAAAATAATTTAATGAATGACGGTCCCGATAATGCCTTCATTTACTCAAATTGCTGTTCAACGAAGTGATTGCCCATACTCATTTGAAATGGCAAAGCATATCTTTTGCTCGTACTGTGACTCTGAGTAACTGCCGGTATTGCCTAGTTGAATTGTAAAAATCGTAGAGTATTCTATGTATTCTTGAAAAAACAACTCTATCTGCCTGATTTCCATCAGACGCGAGAATGGATATTTTATCGTCCAGTTGGTCCACTTGAATGGTATGAAGCCTAAGTATTCTATGTATTCTTGAAAAAGAAAACTCTATATGCGTGACTTCCTCCAGAATAGAGAATGGATGTCGTTTTTGTCATGGTGTTTTACTTATAAACAGCAAACATTTTTCATCACATCTTCCATTCTCATGCAGTAGCTCTTTTCTTTTATATTCGAGGAAATAATTTCGTATCCACTTCAAAACACATTTTATAGAATAATAATATTTAATAGAATCAGCTTATGGCGAATGAAATGAATGTTAATGGGATTGTGGACAAGTTTCGATCTGCTGATTGCGAATGGTATGGCAGTATTATTCTTTTATATTTTCTATGAATATTTTTTAAATATACTAGGGAAAGGCAAATTGAAATATACAATGAAATAGTTCACTGTAACCTTAAAATTCATAATAAAAATCTCAGTAAATATAACAAAATTCAGCGTGAGTAGTCACAAATAAAACTTTCTTGCATACTCTGACTAATATTTTATCCTTCTCTCCCTGTATGGAGTTAATTAAAAATTGTTAAAAGCATTAATATTTTAAATAAAAGCATTTTTATTAAATCCAATTGCAGTCATAATTTGGGCTATTAATCACTAGCATAAATAAGACACAAATACCAAAAAAGAGAAACTGTATTTTAGACACATTTTTTTAACTACACTGATGGAAAAAAATCTCAACACTAGGAAGGAGCTGTGCTAGATAAACGAAATTTGGTAGGGGTGTTTATACATCTGAAAGGTGACGTAGATTCAAATTTCGAGCTACGCGCGTAAGTGTGGTGCTAGTAGCGACACTATGAACAAGCAAATGGGGTTTGCTTTAAATAAGCGCTGTAAGGTTCGTGATCGTTATTTACAGTTGAGATTTGACGTAGTGGGTTAATGTTAGTCAAGGATGCCTCTGAGAAGACTAAGAAACCATTATAAACAGCTCACTGAGTTCGAAAGAGGTCGTGTTGTAGGGCTACGAGAAGGTGGGTTTTCTTTCCGCGATATTGCTAAAAGACGGCAGGAATGTATCCACTGTGCATGAGTATTGGTGGCAGTGGTCAAGGGAAGGTACTGCCTCAAAAAGACCAGGTTCCGGGCGGCCACGTGGTACTACTGAGAGGGAAGACCGTCGTATTCGGCGTATGGCTGTGGCTAATCGTACTGCATGTGCAGCTGAAATTCGAGCTTCAGTTGGCACCACAGTGACACAACGAACTGTTACAAATCGTTTACTTCAAGGAAAGCTCCGAGTCAGACGCCCTGTACAGTGCATTCCACTCACTCCAAACCACTGCCGTTTGCGACGTGAGTGGTGTCAAGCTAGAGCTCATTGAAGGACAGAGTGGAGATCTGTTGTGTTTCCTGATGAAAGCCGGTTCTGCCTTGGTCGCAGAGATAGCCGTTTGTTGGTTAGAAGGAGGCCAGGTGAACGCCTGCTAGTGACCTGTCTGCGGCCTAGACACACAGGGCCTACTCCTGGAGTTATGGTTTGGGGAGCAATTTCGTATGACAGCAGGAGCACTCTCGTGGTTATCCCAAGCACCCTGACTGCAAATTTGTACGCCAGTCCAGTGGTACAATCTGTTGTGCTGCCATTCATGAACAGCATTCAAGGGGGTGTTTTCCAACAGGATAACACTCGCCCTCATACCGCTGTTGTAACCCAACATACTCTACAGAGTGTCGACGTGTTGCCTTGGCTTATTAGATCAACAGATCTTTCTCCAATCGAGCACGTATGGGACATCATTGGATGACAACTCCAGTGTCATCCACAACCTGCATTAACCGTCCCTGTATTGACAGCCCAATTGCAACAAGCATGGAACTCCATCCCACAAACTGATATCCGACACCTGTACGACACAATGCATGCACGTTTGCATGCTTGCATTCAAAATTCTGGCGGTTACACCGGTTACTAATGTACCAACATTTCACATTTGAAATGGCTCTTCTCGCCAATGGCTCTACCTGTGATCTTGAAACTTTAATCAATTAAATATGTTACCTAGACAAATGTATTCCTTAAATTTCATTACTGTACAATAATTTTTTCTTGGCGTTGGGATTTTTTTCCATCAGTGTAATTGAAACTAAGATGTGACAAAGAACTATAGTTGTAGTCAGAAGATTACACACAAAATTTCGTTTCCTTGAATCATGGAGTTTTTCTAGTTTTGTGAAAGCACAGATTGAAAAAAGATAAATCATTTGACAGATTTCATCCCAAATTTGGTAAGTAAATACTTCTTGGATGTTAAACCTGTTTGTTAAATTTTATGTATCAAGACTTTTGCATTTTGAGGTAATTGTATTCACTTGTATTAGGATTAGGGAATAAAGAAACTTTTTCTGAATTGATTCCATTTAAAATTTAACCTAGTTGTAAAGCCTATATAGAGAATACCATCTAACTCAAATCACTAAATACTTTTATCAACAGTGATTTTTCCCACTTTTTGGAGGAAGATACTATGTTAGTGTAATATAGGTTATGGTAATTGTGTTAAATAGGTGAGTACAGACTCATTATTAAACTTACATTAACAGAATCATTACTAAACTAATTGGTAATTATGAATAGTCACTCGTCCGATTTATTGCAGTTTTCATAACGCATAAGCTTCTATCTTGCAATGTGTTTTCTAATCGACATTTTCGAATATGCAAAAACAAAGAGAATAAAAAATATCAATGAACGAATCAACTAGAAATAAATAATTTGAAAAAGTTAAGGTTTTTAAAAATTAAATATGTAATATTAAATTTAAATTAAAATGCTGTATCATTCGTTTCATTTAAATTTCAAATGAAAAGAAACTCCGTGAAAGATTTTTCTTCTACACAGAGCTAAAGTATTTAATGCAGGTATTATTCGATTTTGGCAAGGCATCACTGGGCAGAATTCAATGAATGTTTGCATTTTCCCAGCCCAAATAATGTACATTACGATGTCTTTGTGTTAATAAAAGTTCAATTTATTTACAAACTGAAACTTATTTTTGATATGATGATGATTTTTTGATGAATGCATTTTTTATTTTATAAAACACGAATATTGATGAATCATAAAGAAAACTAATACTGATTTTGTACAGTCTTACAACACAAGTTACGAGGTCGTAGAGATTACAAATTTCGTGCGGTAGAATTTGAATAATGCTTACACAGTATTGTCATCGTAATTATTGTAACGGGTAAAGCTGGATTCAAAATTGCTTTGAATACCAATTTTTTTCCATAGTATCTAAAAATATACTGTTCATTTCGTGCTATAAACATTAAAAAAACTTTTTCTTCTTTTTTTTAAGAATATCAAGAGCAATTGCTGGACATTCTTAGTTTTATAAAATCACATTTTCGATACAAATTTGTTTTATATTTAAGTATTCAATCAGAATAAACCCTTTAAGCTCCATTTGATGCTGCATTCTTCAAATAACTCATGAATAATGAATCAATAATTTTTAGACACATTTGGGAAAGTCACTTTTGTGTTTTTTGAACATTTTGGAAACTAACTTTGTGAAAACACATATATTATTTATTACTTTTTTAGCCCAGATACCGCAGCTAAATTAATATAATTATTCAAATATTAATCTTAATAATTAATTAAAGATTTCCTTAACTACAGTCATAGACATTTAATTACTATAAAAACTTATAAAGAAAATAACTTTCAAAAATAAAATTAAAAGTTTTTACTTTACACCATGTGTAGAATATAACACGACTAGCAAATAAATAATTACAATTTGAGTATTATAAAAACAATACATATTATTTAATTTTTGGTAAATTTAAAGCATCAGTTATAACAAACAATCAAGCAATGAATTTGAAACTGCAAAAAGAGAAATCACAAACAGTTTATTTTTATGCGAATTCAATTTTAATGCATAAAAATATATATAAAATTTGCAGTTTTGCATTTAATGTTTTGCATCTTATTGATGAATTGCTATAAAAAATGTTAGAAGGATTTTGGGAGTGTGATATTTAATTAAGTTTATTAATTAATATTGTTTATCATATATAATTTCTAAGCAAATAACAGTTCATAAATTAATAACAAATTAACTGTCTTTGATTTAAAAAAATTAAAACTAAGTAAAATTACCATCTAACTAATCTTACAAACTTACATTTACAAAATTGTTTTCTTGGAAAAGAGAAAAGACGTGATTTACCGGAAATCGCATTCCCCCCAGTAATTAAGGAAAGATTTCCATTTAAAAAATGTATTCATAAATTCTTCGGAACAATCATAAACAAACATTTTTGCAGCCCGAACAGAAAGGCAGAAAGCTGGAAGGGAAGCTTTAAAGTATTTTAAACATTTATAGTCTTCGTTAGAATAGAATTTTGCGGATAAAGGATTTTTGAATTCAGCATGTGGAGAGTCAGCGTTAGAAAATAAAAGCACTCGTAAAATTGATGGGAAATGAATTAAGTGAATATAAAGTAATTATTTTGTGAGTGCGTACAAATTGAAATTATTCTTATCACAATTTTCAATATAGAATACATCTTATACGAAATAGAGTTTTCATACATAAACTATCATGTACTTAGTGGAAAAACTAACATTTATAAGAAAACAACTAAATCATGTTTAATCAAGTTATACAGCATAAGTGGATGCAAATATTTTAACTTCTATGGAAGAAAAATTAACATTTCACCAGGAAATAAAATGAAATGATGATGATGAATAAAATTAATAAATAAATAATGATGAATAAATATTCTATTAAATGATGGTGATGATGATGCTGTGTTCGTGTTTCCACGGAAAGGGGGTGCAATAGCTTCTGAGGGTAAAGACCCCTGAGCACCCAGAGGGCAGAAGGCTGACTCCTAGCTCAAATGAAGGTGACACGCACATTCTCTGGCACAGCCCCTTTTTACAGAGGGCACATTCATGCATCTCACAGACAGAACACAGAACAACCATGCCCGAACCGGGACTCCCAGATCACGGGGAAGATACCCTACCCTTATGCCAGTGCGCCGGCAAGGAAATGAAATGAAAAGATTTAATAATTATGGAAGTTTCTTAAGTAACTTAAACATATTGTTACGAATATTGCGAGTCAGTGATGCTGCTTCCTAGCATGATTGGTTCCCTCACGGGAAAGAATGATTTACAGTATTCTTTACTGGATGCTGCGGATGCTCTTAGAAATGATCCCAGAGCTTGGCGACGAACTTGGCGACTTTGGTGACAAAATGGAAAGTACCCGAAAAATCGAGTTCCCGATTCGTTCATCAGGAACCGAGATATGTCCAGACGCACCCTGATTGGTAGAGACATTTCTAGCCACGCCTCTTGGAACTATATAAGGGCCATAGTTTCAAGCTGGAATTGACAGCAGATAATGAGTCCTCCAGTGGAGAAAACAAGAAGCGGCGGAATCAAGCAAGTGCTGAACTGAGCTGAGTGCCTTGCAGTCTATTGAAGAAGCAGCGTCGAGTACTATAGTTAGTGCTGCAGATATTGTTACTACTTGTGAGTTACGGTTGTTATTGTGTGCTGCTGTGTGTTTGTCTCGTCTGTAAATAAACGCCTGTGTTATGTCTTTTACTAAAGGACTGGTCACTGTGTGTTTAACTCTTCTCACACCGTACATACCCACTATACATGGTAAAAAAACGAACCCGACGGATTAATATAGGAAATCCTTAACAATATTTAATAAATTCTCCCCTTAGTGGACACCTAGATATGTGGATAATTAACTTCTGGTAAAGTGCTTCATTCTGTCCACAACGATGGGCCCCAAAGCAGTGTTTGCTGACTAGATACATTTCTACAAGAGGGGTGTACTATGACCGGTGATGAGCCCTATGATTCAAACGTAATTCCAGCTTATACTGTTGGGCATCCTTTCCGTGGGTTTTCATTGGGTCGGAGCTAAGATGTGATTATACGTTTAATGATGATGTCGTGTTGGTGTTAACACGGAAAGGGGATCAGTATCTTCTAAGGATAAAGACCCCTGATCAGCCGAAAGCATAAGTCGGACTTCTAGCTCAAATGACACACACATTCACTTGCACAACCCCTTTTTACGGGGTAGGGGGCTCATTCACACATCTCAAAGATAGAACACAAGAAAAGAACAATTATACTTGAATCAGGACCCCCAGATCACTGCGAAGACGAGTTACCTCTAAACTAGGACACCGACATGACATATTTAATAAATATCACATAGCAAAAACAATTAATAAAAATTACTTAGATGAAAATCACAAACAGAAAATGAAATAAATTCTAATATTTTAACTCTAAAATCTCTTACTGCCTTTTCCTAGCCTAAAAATTCTTACAAAAAAACTATTTATTACGATGTCCATTCCAAAGTAACACTTAGAAATGTTTTAAAATGGAGCGTTAATATTAACAAACTAACAAAAATAAGTACCAATTTTAGATAATAGTATCATGTAAGTAGTAGAAGCAGCGAGTTTATTATGATAATATTTTAATGGATAAAAATTTGATAATACTATTCTAAATTTGAGATATTCTATTGCTAAAATTAAGAAAAAAACTCCACAATTAAGTTTATATCACAGATAGAATAATGCTTTGAATTTTGAGACTATGAAAAATGAATTTTGTGCTATAGTATTTTAGAATTTATCATGCTTTATTAATTAAATTTTGTTAATTTTTGATTATTCAGATTCATTAAAGTATCTAAAAATCTCTTCCTGGTTTCTTAAAGTAATCTTTTGTCAGATTTGTAAGGTTAAATCTAACTGCCTGATTTATAATGCACTAAGAAATGAAAAAAGTACACAAAATTAGCTTTTTGAATTAGTAGAGATGGCAGCAAATTGGACATAAAATACTTATCTCTCTTTCCTTATTAATTTAAAACAACAAGAAGTCCTTATTATATAAGAGAATAATAAGGATTTAAAATTTAAAAGACAAAAGTCTTAATGAAACTTTGCTGAACTTAGTGAGAAATTTTGAAACATTATATCTTAAAAAGGCTTTAAAATACCACAAATATGAATTCACACTGAAATATTTATATGTTGAAAAATGCGAAGCAAATATGAATTTCTTTAAACTCTTAACACAGAAGTTCAAGGCGAAACGTATGCAAATCACTGAAGCAGCTGAAACGTGTCGCATCCAAAATGACAATGAGAAAATTATATGCATTTCTTCTTACCTCACAGGCATTTAAATTGCATGAACTTGGAATAGAATCTCTTTTAACTTTATCAAGCACGTTGTACTGAATAATCAAATCAGTTATGTACACATCTCCCCATGGCTCCAAATTATGGAAATTTATTTTGTGATATTTTAAAATAGTCTTTAAAAAATTCAACTCGAATTATTGGGTTTTCAAATTGAAGAAACGTTTGTTCCCTGATTTTTGGCCATATTTGAATAAAGTCATTATAATTTCAAGAGAATAAAATTTTTGTGAAGAAGTTATTTTCTTCTAAATGCAAATGATTCATACTTGAACTCGTCATTGCATGTTAATGACGCTCATGGTGTTTGTTTTGCTGTCCCACTCTAGTTAGGCCAATGTACAAGGAATGCTGCAATGGGAATCTCAAGGAATGGTTAGCACATTCAATTCTGTCCTATTCTTTTTTTTAAAGAGTGAACATAAACTGAATAAATGAACAAATTCTAATTCCCAGTATCTTTCATGCCTGAATGTCCAAAGTTCAAGGACCGATACAGTTTCGTTTGACGAATAAGCATCGAATCGTTTTGTTGTTGTCGTCTGATGCCACTTGGTCATACCAAGCCGAATTAGCAAAGCTCTTTCAATTAAGGCAGAGGCGTGCGCCTTTCGTTGTTAACGAGCACCGTTCAGGTGAAAGGACGACTTCGTTCGAACACACACGACACAACCCTTTTTAGTGGACGGTCGAATTCACCCATCAGCAAGTCAGAATTTAGATCCAAATCAGAGGATTTTGCAGCCACGACCTATTTAACGTGCCCCAACTGCCACACGGCGGTCTGTGGATAAGACGAGGACAGAACCCGCGACGTTTCGGTTCCGAGACTGACGCTCTACCAACCAGGCTACCACGGCCAATCGCATCATTTTAATACCCTTAAGTAGAAGGCAAACTGTTCAACTAAGGAAATAATCCCTAAATTATGCACTAGTTAGATTTTGATACACAAACTTCACATGCATTTATACTTTCTCATTTTTAAAGAATACCAAGAGAAAGTGTTCTAATATTTTAAAAAATTAAACAGGAAATTTTGACAAATTCCATGTTTCAGAGTATCCTGAGCACGTAAAGTACAATCTTGGAGCTTCCTGCCTCAAAACTCAATGCGCTTTGGGCTACGTTTACGACAGTTTAGTGGATTTTCGTTAATTTTATGCGAAATCCATTAAAAGGAAATTTGCATTTCCGGCAGTCAGAATATAAAAGAAAAATATACGAACAAAACGCATAGAAACATTTAGATAAAATTAAGCGCCCCGCTTTAGCATCTAATATGTAGATCACATCAGACATGTAACTAAATTCGTGAAGGTGCTGAATCATCTCTCTATTTGTACTTGTGAAATCATGAAAGAACGAAAAATTCGCAAACTAAAATATACATAAATAAATGATAAATGAAATTTAGCCCAGAATTTTGGCTTTCTTAGGCATGGTTTCTTATGAAATGAAGAACCAGATCTGCCAAAAGGTTGTCCACCTTTCATCTTGTTCTTTCACATGTATGGTAACACGATAACTCAAAAACGCAATGACGTAAATAAAGGAAATTTGGTATTAGAATTTTTTTCAAAAAAGAATATAAAATACACCTCTGTTTTTCTAGTATTTGTGTATTAACTTCTTATTAGTGATTGATCGCCAAAAAAATATCGCCAATGATCTCTCGTAAATAGGCTCTTCAGTAGCTATCATTAATCAACAGCATGCGGCTAATGCGTAAGTACCGGGTTTCCTTATTATACTATAAAATTTACAATTGTCATGGAAAGGACAACTGTGAAAATAAAATCTATATCCTCTTGGCGTCCACTATATTATCTAAAATTCGCAGTTCATATTTGAAGGGGGGGGGAGATAAAACCTTTATTAGATAATATCCAAGAAAATTTTAAAGATTAAATTCTTGCTTGTTAAACCCTTTCATAGGCCATTTATTTCTCTGTTGAATTTCTTCACCTTTTTTATGTGGCCTGGTGGTAAGTTCTCGGCTTCGGAACCGGAGGGTTACAGGTTCGAGACTCAATTCCACCGAAGAACCATCATGTGAGGGGGTCTCATGCATGTTAAACATGTCAGGCGAAACGTCCTTTCGCTGGTGTGGCGTGATGTGAAGAGGAGGGTGCCAGTTCAGGTGTCGTCCTTCTCATCTGATCTTGGTTCAAAATTACAAGGTCCGCCCCCAAATAGCCCTCGTGTTGCTTTAAACGGGACGTTAATATAACTAAACTAAACTAAAACTAAACTTCCCCATTTTTATGTTTTACCAACAATGAAACAATTGCATTTAAGGAAATATATTTTATTTTACTGAATTTTATGTTATCATTGAATTTTAGGGTTGGAAGTATAATTTCCCAAAAAACCATTTATAGTAAAAAAAAAATGATTAATTGGCATGAAAAGGTGAGAAGCATGTTGCAATGCACAAGAGTGCCACAGATTCTGTACACACGTAGCAGGCCCTTTTCTTTCTTTCTTTTTTTTTCCTCCTTGTATTACTCATAAGTTTATTTTGTAAAATCATATAAGTGGAAAGTAATCTTCCCAAGACCCATGAAAGGGTTAAAGAAAAAAATAAAACACATGGGTCATTAATTTTATAAAGGTTCTTCTTTTTTTTACAATATTGCCCATTCAAATGAACATTTTGAAATTTCCCCAAATGCTTGATTTTGTGATTGATGATTTGGTTTAAAATTGATGTTGATTTTAAAATTAAAAAAATATGAAATCACCCTTTTTAAGTGATACTGAATATTATAATAAACAGATACTAAAAAATTGGAAAATAATAAATATAAAACATTACTAATTAACTGCATCAGTGTATTGAAAATCTTTTATTAGTGTATTAATAAAGAGATAAAAAAGGATTTTTAAAATCAGGAAAGGAGCTTCATTTCTGATTATCAATTGTAAAAAGTAGCAGCTAGATCCTGATTGTAAATTTACTTTTGTATGTGAAAAGTGTTTATTTTTTGTTGGAAACATTAATATTTTGAAATCGGAATAGAATATTCTCTGCATTATATTACACCTAATTTTTTTGAAGAAATACTATGAAATTACATACACTTGCTTTATTTTCAACTATCAAACTACATACACTTGCTTTATTTTCAACTATCAAATTACATACACTTGCTTTATTTTCAACTATTAAATTACATTCACTTGCCTTATTTTCAACTGTGTTGCTTTTTGTTCTGTTTTGTTTTCTTTTTTGTATGTTCATTGTCTTTTATATGGCAGAGAAAAGCAGTAAAAGTTAGTTAAAATATATACAGAACTATAAAACTCGACTTCGGTAGATATTTTGCTATAAAATATTTTTCTACCACCTTTATACTTTGTAGCAAAATAAATCATTCACCAAAGAGTGGATGTAAAACAAAAGGTATAAATTTCTTCATAAATCGGTGTTATGTGTTTAAAACTAAAGTAGATATCAATAGAAAGGTATTAATTTCAAAAAACTATTCTGCAGGCAAAGATTCTAAATTTTTCCTTCACTATACTAAATTATACAAATGGAAATTACTGTAACCAATAAAAAATTTCAAACAGAAGAATTTGATGAATCTCCATGTATCAGACATGTTCGAAAAATAATTTTTTGGCATTAAACCTGTCTGTATATGATAACGAAAATCCAGAAATAACTTTGAATTAGACGGTTGGAATTTAGTGTGTATGCTATGTGTCACATTTGCAGAAATTACTATAAAATTTGAACGAAATGTTTTTAAAGGAATTTTGTTTTTACTGATATCCGAATACTACGAAACGTAAAGATCTGTAATGACAAAATTTGGAACACAGGTTAAGAAACTGTGGAAGTGATGTTGACTCAGAATAGAACCCCGACCTTTGGGTGTGAAGCCTAGTAACATAACCACAGGGCAAAAGCAATTGCTCATTCCCGTCGATGTTATCTGACTTATTAAGCTATCACCACAGACTCAACCTCCACTGAGTTGACGAACGATATGCGTTGTTGTTGAGAGGTGAAGAATTGGTTTGTTGAGTGAGTGGTTGCTGTGTGTAGCTGTTGTGTCAAATGCGCCGTACCCATCTTGTTTGGTGAGTGGAGAATTTTTTTTTGTCACGCCAAGCGTTATGGCGAGCTTGCGTGAGTTGTTGCGTCAAGTGAGTGTGACGACTTTGGTTGCGGGTAGATGGCGCCACGACAGTTGCATGAAGGTTGAAGGTTCATTGTTCGAGGTCACCATTGTGGAGGTGATGTTGGCTCCGAATAGAACCCGGAACTTAAGGTCTGAGGCCTAATAACATAACCACAGGACAAAAGCAATTGCTCATTCCCTTAGATGTTATCTGGCTTATTAAGCTATCACCACAAATACAAAATGTAGATTCTTATCAATTTCAAGTCAAATCTGAAAAAAACATACTTACAGTCTTCACTTTCGTATGCATAGGAAGGGGACAACTCAAAAGAGAAATTATTCAATTAAATAAATATCTGTGTACGATTTTGTGATTTCATTTGTAGTTCTGTGTCGAAATTTGGTTTCATTCGATCTGAAATGTAGTTCAAAACGAATATTTGGTTACTTGGCTAAAGTATTTCACGTTATTTGCGCATTAACCCTCTGCCAGGAATT
>JAPMOQ010029404.1:154990-172814 GCA_026543055.1 Argiope trifasciata | reverse complement strand
TTATTTTGTTAAATTTATTTCTTACTCTATACAAGCATTGATTTGCCGAGCTATTGATTATCTAAGAGAGCTAGAAACCACAAATTACAAAACGTTACTTTGTGTTAATTCCTGCTGTGGTTTAATACATTCTCAATACAAATGAATTATTCCTTTTTTAAAAATATTTAATGACTACAATTTTGGATTTCATGTCTATTTACATAAGCTCTGGTTTGTTTCATTTAATGGAATTTTTTAATAATGCAATCCATTTAAAAATTCATTTATATCCATTGTTTGAAGTTTTTTTTATAGTTTGTATCCAATTCGTTTGTAACGATAAATGCATTAAAATTATGCAAAGCATTTTTTAAACAATGTAAAATCGAAGTGTCGAAGTAATACTTTCAAATAGATGAAATTTTTTTAATGTATTGTGATATTTGCGATTTGATATAAGATTTTAAAATAGTAATTTAACTTTGTAAATATTTAAATGAGCTAACTTCTCCACGAAAGTCAGGGAATATAATAGTAATTTTTTTTGAAATTTGTGACATTATGAATACGTTGTTGTAACGTGGGAGAAGTTGTATGAGGAGCTAGTTATAAAGCAGCGTTTCTTTCTGCAAAGCATTACTGTTTAAATACTAAATGGAAACTAAAATTTAAATATTTAAGTGCATCTGAGTTTTAAAATTACTTTCATATGGAGACTTTCCAGTTTGAGCAAGTAGCAATAGAAATAATTAATCTATGTGGCACCCTACAAAACGGCTTAAGCAGATACCATATTAAATAAAAATTATATACATTTTATTTTTTTAAAATTTATCCTCTCAATATCAGGAATATACATAATATTTTGAAAAACACGCGACTAAAAATATCTTTTACAAATATTGCGATTTTTTAAAAAAACTCCGGCTATCAGTATAGTTTACATTAAGTTTATTATCACCAAACTTTACTTTTAATCATTTTTTTCTATATTAACTGTTTGATATCTCTCTTTATTATTTTTTTTTGGTTGCAGAATTTGGCACCCCAAAAATGAGCCAATTTCCTTTAAATGAGCCGGTTAACGGCTCTCTGTTTTCGCTTTTGGTGGCTTGTGATTTCCCTTTGATGATTTTCCTGTCGGGTGGTTTGCTTCCCGGCGGCATGCCAAATTTCCCGAATTTAGTGTCAGCTTAGACGGGCTTCGGATATCTTATATTATTATCAAAATAATTTAAATTATTAAATTATTTTTATTTTATTTTATGTTGGACTTGGCAATGTATATAGTTATTATCTCTACATTTAAATTGACGAAATAAAATTTGTTCGATAATATTCATTCTTTATTTCATCAAATACCATAACTGAAATTACATGTATCAAAGCTTCTTGAATCTGAAATTTTTTTGTACCTTTATTTCCCAACGTGCAAGCATAAATAAATAGCTGAAGATCGTATAACTAAACATATAATATTTGCTCCAAAGTTGTAGAAACTATGAAATGTTACTCCAAATTAATAAAGAAAAGCTATTGCTTTACCTTAAGATACAATTTGAGTCTTCAGTCACTGCTCCAAAGCTTTAGATTAATATGAGTTAAATATCTATAAAGAAATATTTAAAACGTTGTCACTCCAACTAAACAAAGTAATAAACGAATTTTATAAGCACTTATTTTTAAGTATTCTTAATTTGTAAATGAAGGCATAAATTAAATCTTGAAATAAAATTAATTAGATTAAATTAAGCCTTGCATCAAAATGTGTTGTTTTTAAAGCCAAATAACGAACATTTGTATTTTAAAAGCTGGTTTTCATATTTAGCTTGCTGATTGTATATTTTTATTTAGCATGTCTTCAGGCTATCTGTAATTACATGCTACGTTGTAAAAATATTTTTAAAAATGATTTGCAAGATAATTTTCTTAAATTAAATTGCTAATAATTACTTATTGTGACACTGGTGTTTATTACGAAAAAAATATCCAAATTTCTTTGACATTTTTTATTTAATAAAATATGAAGAAAATGTTAATGTTTTCTCCCACCGATAACTTGAGTTATAGTAATAAAATCCGTTTAAAAATTTTTGAAAATTAAAAATGAGCTAACCTCAATTACAAGAATTTTATTTTATTGTATTTTTTTAATTTTAATAATTTTTTCCAGTTAGTTTTGATCTTAATTTTATAACGATATTTTTTATACAATAATTTCAACAAAAAGAATAATATCGTGCACAGTTACTTGTGTGAATATTTTAGCATATTTAGAGCGATTAAACAAAAATGAATATTAGATTTGTTCAGCTTCCCTTTAACTAATGTTTTAAGAAATTTTGAAATTTATAGTATTTTCGGAAAATATAAGCTAGTAAATATTTGCTTTAATTCTTTGAACATTGAATAGAAATTTTCAATTTTTTTTCTGCTGAAAGAATACCATTATAAAATAAAGAATATAATAAGTGACTGAAATAAAAGATTAATTTTGTGAGTCATATATATATATATATTTAATTTTTGTATTTCCATTATCTTTTTGTATTCAGAAAACATAGGACATTAGAAAGGTAAATACGAAATTAGGTTTAAAAGTTGAGCAATGAGTGACGAATTTAAATTAAAGAAAGATAAATAATAATCAATTAAGTAAACAATTACAGTAAATTCAGCTCTTTGATAAAAGAAAGTAATATATCAATGCAAACAAAAGTATGTGAGTTTCTAGCTTACGCAATCACCCCAAGTATCATTGTATGTTATAAATAGATGGAGAAACATGATTTGATTGCAAAAATAAGCTTTCTAATGTTATAAAAGTAAAAAAATATCTTATTAGATTTATTCTGCATTGTGTTCGCAATTTTTTTTAAATATATATTGCAACAGATTGAGGTAAAGACAAATATTATCTGCTATCGTCGCTATTCTCTTTTAAGTGTACGCATTTTGTAAGAGTTTGATTCTAAGAAACAATGAAAAAAAATTCAATTGCTCTTTCTTAAGCGTATCCCATGAGGATATTTTTATTGGCCAGTAAAAATTATTCCGCTGTATTAATATTCCATTATATTTTGTCAGATTGCAAAGATGTGTATAATTCAAGTTTTTTTGAGAATTATATTGTTTTCAGTAATACGATGGAACTTACTGGAAGTGCATGACTTATTTCTACTAACTCGTAATTCGAAATGATCGTTAAACGAAATACTTTTTTTTAACTCTTATTGCATTACATTACGTTTAACGACCGTTTCATTTACATATCTAATATGTAAATGAAACCATATGAAAAAATAAAATGCATTCCATTCCTAAAAAAAATTCTTAAACTAATTTATAGTCATGTAATACACAAGTTATAATTCGTGCTTTTATTGTACAAGAAAACAATGAAAACCAAGAAAATAAATTTAGTAACATATGGGGAAATTTTTTTTGAATTTATTAATAATGAAGAGGAAAATAAAACGAAGAATATAAGTATGGGGAACGAAATAAAACGAAAAATATAAATGCGGAGAATCTAAATATGCAAGAAATAGTGAAATGAAAGGAAAACTAATATTTTTCTTTAGTTGGACTTCAATATTTGGTGAAAGCATGGCACAGTATTATAATTAAACGGAATTCTAGCACCTATAGCTATTGTTTCATTAGGGCGATGCTTCTCAAAGTACAATTTCATACGATTTTTCCTGATTTTATTGGAAGATGGCTGTTCTGTTGTCTATTATTTCCTACTCTCATGATCAACTCTCCTCCGCAGCTCTTTTCTGTGACATGAATTTCAAAGCGGGTTATTTCTAAACGCGTTCTTCTTTCAGCACATTAATGTCATTACTATCAATCTCTAGCTCCATAATCTTGGCCACCGTTACCATTTCATGAATTAAGGCTGCGAAAGTACTTATTCAAAATCCCGGGAGTCATGGTAGACAGTATTATAAAGTCAAAACTGATTTTATGCAGACATAAAGGTTATCTTCATTTAAGCTGTCATTATATACTGACACAGGGCAATCCAGCATGTAAAGTCACAGTGTCTACTAAGTGCGTATTCAGTGAAACTTTGCTCGATAAGCGAGTCTCTTTTTTAAGTATTTTTTTCAAAAAAGCTCTCAATATATACCGACACAGGGCAATTCAGTATGTAAAGTCACAGTGTCTACTAAACACTTGTTCAAAGAAACCTTGCTTGATAAGCGAGTCTCTTTCTTACGTTCTTTTTTCAAACAAGCTCCTAATATATACTGATATAGAGCAATCCAGTATGTAAAGTCCCAGTGTCTACCGAGAACTTGTTCAGCGAAACCTAGCTCGATAAGCGAGTCTCTTTTTTCAAATAAGCTCTCAATATATACTGATACAGGGCAACCCAGTAAGTAAAGTCACAGTGTCTACTGAGCACTTGTTAAGTGAAACCTTGCTTGATTAGAGAGTCTCTTTTTTATATTACATTTCGCTTATTATGTTGAGTCTCTCGTTATGAAAGGAGCTGGTTAGGCAAGGTTTTAATGATATATAATTTTGGCAAGACCATTTTCATTTTTTAAATATTTATTTTGTTCTATAACATAATCTCAATAGCATAAATGATATGCACGAATTTTAGTACATTATTTTGCCAACAATTGTTTCACACATATACAAGGTTTTTTTTCAAATAAGTTCTCAATGTAGACAGATACAAGCCAATCCAGTCTGTAACATCACGTTGTTTCCTCTGTACTTATTTTTCGAAACCTTGCTCGTTAAGGGAATCATTTTTTTAGCATTTGTTTTGCTCGTTAAGCGAGTCTCTCGTTATGATATGTGCTCGTTAAACGAGTCGTCAGTAATATGTAATTTTGTTAAGCTCACTTTGGATTTTTTTCTGCAGACGTTATCCATATAGTTAAAATGATATGCATGAATTGTAGTCCTTTCTTAATTAAAATGCTCATCTTGCATGGCTACTCTGAATGCTTCTTGCTTAACACTTTGAATTAGAATCAACCTCTTGAATGAAAAATATAGAATTTCTTGAACTAGTCCTATTTAAAAGGTAAATTAAATTTAAAAAATATAATCGAGTCTGGTTTGCTTTTCTTATTAAGGAAGGCTCTAATTTTTTTTATTTGAATCTGGAATGGAGCTAAATCAGATAAGGGAAAGGCAGAATAAAAGGAATGGAAGAAAAACGAAAGAAAACAGAATTTCTTTATCTGTGGGATTAGAAAGTACATTAGAATAACCTCATAAGAAATATAATTTTATATTAAAAGTGGGTGGTATTTTAAAGAATGTTGCCACCCACGTTTTAATAAAATACAGTAACATCTGTATTCCCTTTATTAGAATACAAATAATATTTCAAAGATAAATTTGATTATGTGAAATATTTTTCCAATTTTATGAAAACATATGTTAACTGAATGTTTGAATTCATGGTAGAAATAATGGAATTAGAAGTGCCTCCCCTGAAAACGTTTCGATATTCTTGTGCGCTTCTATTAAAGGATATCATTTTAAAATTGTATTAAATTTTTTCTTGAATGATATTCATATTGGAAACTATTCCGATTGTTCCAACAGTTTATCAATATTTATGGAATTGGCTCTATCACATTATCTGTAATGGTTTATTTTTATTTATTTTAAAATAAAAGTATATTTTAATAAAATATGTGTATATTATAATAAAATTAATTTATAATAAAAATATATTTTAATAAGATATAATTATATTTAATTTAAATTAATTTTATAGTTAATTTTATATTACTATAACATTAATTTAAATTAAAAATATATTTTAATAAGATATGTTATTATTACTATAAAATGCACTTATAATAAAAATATTTTTTTTTTCTAATGATAGCTTCAAAAATATTTGTCTGAAGAGAGCTTTTTTAACGAATTTTGCTTCACTTAAAATTAATTACCGTATTAATATAAAACTTTAGCTCCATAATTTTGTTCTGATGCCATTGTTTCATCAATGGTATTTCCTGCTCAACTTTTCTTATCCCTCAATTAGGAAATTTTAAATCGTAACTGAAAAAGTACGGTGTACAAGACCGCATTCCATTTACTCTCAAATTGAATTTTCTGATTATTGTATTAGTATGAAAAACTGTCAATATATTTTGCAGATATATTTTTACGTATATTTTTATACATTACATATTTTATATTTTATTACATATATTTTATATATTGCATATTTTCTATTTTATTACATATCTTTTATATATTGCATATTTTATATTTTATTACGTATATTTTTATGTATTACATATTTATATTTTATTGATTCATCAGTATTTTAGTAGTAGCTGCATTCGCGCACACTAAATACTATGATTGCCTTTTAAACTTTTAATTTGTAAATTTAAATTTAAATTTTATTCTTGTTTAAATTTGGAATAGTTTTTGGTTAGGTTTCCATAATATATGTGATTCATTTGTATTTTAGCGGTAGTTGCATTCGCGCACTCTAAATACAATGATAACTTTTTAATTTTGAAATTTTAATCTTCTTCCTCCAATTGCAAAATTAAAATCTTAACTCGAAACTATGAAAAATATATTTTAAGAATTAATTTTGGGATTATTTTTCTGGTTTTACTTTTTCGAGAATTCCTTGAATTTACAGGTTAGAGAGATAATTTTAATTATATTAAATGAATAGGATTAAAATTAAAACAATTTATAATACAAAATTTTCATTTATAAAAGCTACAAATAATTTCATTAAAATTTAAAAATTGAAATGCTTAAATATTAATTCTTTAGCTTAAAAATAAAATAGACTTTCAGATAATAAATCAATAGATGGCGCTCAGAACCTCCATTTATTATTATTTTTTTCACAATAAACAAATCGGATAACGGTTAGCGGATGGGATAGCATAGTTGGAATTTCTTCGCCTGTTGCTGGTGTGTTCTATCCTTTTTAATTGTTGGTTGTATTTTCTTATGTAAGTTTATTTCATATATTTTTGTATGTATTCTTACTTCATTTGATGATGATTTTAATGTTATTTTGTGTCTTTGCTATTAAATTGATGTTTCTCTTTTGCCTTAATTTCCGGGGGATTTTCGGGTCACGAGGTGTCACTTACTTTTGACCATTGTCCACCGATACCTCACAGAAAAAATCCCTTATTTTGAATCCTTGCCTGAGGGTGACCCTTGAGAAAGTCTTCAGGCCGGATTCTTTTTAAATTTTAAATTTAAATGTTGGTCTTGTTCGAATTCGAAGTATTTGGTTCAATTTCCATAGTTGGTTTCGATTTCTCTTGTATTGCTAATTTATATTTTATTACATATATTTTTATATATATTACATATTATTTATATGTTTACATATATATTACATACATTCTTTTCTTGATATATAGATATGTTTTAGAAGTTTTTTCAAAATATATTATCATGAAAAAAAATTAGTTGAAACATACATTTTCTGCTCAAATTACACTTCACAATAATGATATTTGAAATATAATGAAAGCACAAAAGGCAGATTTGCTCCTTCTGTGATTTTATTATGAGATTCTGCAACGTAGTTCAAAGCAACTGGTCAAATTAGGCAAGAGAGAACTAAATATCTTTTGCAAAGATATGCAGGCGTTAAACATTTTTATCCCTTCGCTCTTAGCATGAGAACCAGGCAATCAGCACTTTTTTTAAGCTCATGTAAGAAACAATTAAATAAAAATTGGGAATTCATCTGACTTAATAATGATCTGACCTAAAATAGTCGGGAAATAAATTATAATATAAATTAAATTGATACCATGATGCAGGGAAATACAAAATGAATATAGTGAATATAGTGCGTCTGCACTAATAGGCTTATTTTCTTCACAAAAGGTTTTGGAGTTTTACTTTTAACAGGTATACTATCCTATAGTAAAGATTTTTTTTTGATTAAAGGGTTTTTTGTAGTTTGATTTGCTATTGTCTTGGTTAGATTTAGAAATTTTGAAATAATACTTTACTTGTCATTGTATATTTTAATGTCCTTAATTTTGCAATACTATCACCAAAAAAACTCAATTTCTTGGGATTTTCGGATCACGAGGGGTTAATATTTTGGAGAGGAATCAGATCCTCACAGAAAAAAAAAACTGGTTTGAATCTTTGTCTGAGGGTGACCCTTGGAAAAGTCTTCAGACCGGATTGATTCTTTCTCTCCTTTTTGCTCATTTTTTGCATTGAAACGATATTTAGTTTTTACTAGCAGGTACCCGACGCGTTGCTGCCACAGAAGAAATAATTTTGGGAATATCGTTTGAATTTTAAAATAACTGCCTTGTTTAATTAGGAATGATAGAAAGAATAATATTTATTTTCGTATTGGAAATGAATACTTTCATTCAAACTGAGTAATATATAAAAAATAAGCGTAAATAATAATAATTCTATTTTTTAACGTTATTATTCAAGACTTTAGGGTTGGTAATATCTTTTTTCCATCTTCAGCAGAAACAAATAAGTGCAAGTAATAAGTATTCAAAGTTTCATCGCAATCGGATGAGCGATATAGCAGCGTATAAGAGACACACAGATAAACATTCTTTTTTATTTATATAGATTTGGTTGCGTTCGTTTATAATTTTAATTGTGACATTTTAGAAAGAAATTCAAGGATTAAGCGATTTCAAGAGTATAGCTGATTTGAAATAATATAATATACTAGTCTATATATAGATAAGATATCCGTATAAGATTCCGTAGTGCTTTAGAAAACGGAATATTAACATAACTAAACTGTCCTTAAAGGGTTAAAATAAAATATGTTTTTTGTTTGGATTCCATAGGTATATCCATCCAGATATTTAAAGATTTTGTCTTCTATGACAATGTATTTCCTTTTTTTCATATACAATCGAATCCAGTTAATTGGACCACCGGATAATCGGACCAGCCGCTTATTCGGACCGAATATCAAAGAACCGAAACAAATTCTATGTACATAAGCCTAATATTATTCGCTTATTTGAACCAAAATTCCGTTTAAACGGACCAAAGAACGTGGCAGGGAAGATGAAAAAGAAGCCACAAGTCGCATGTGTACAGCAGGAAGTCCGAAAGAGAAAAGAACCAGTGGGAGGTGAGCAAGCCCTTAGTTTCTTAGAACGGGCAGCTCGGTAGTAAGTTCTTCAAACGTTGACTTGAATTTGAGAAGAACTTTTTTTTATTGTGCTTCGCATGCTGGGTATCATGTAGATCGTTTCGAAGAATTTGTTTGTAAATTTATTTTTCAATGGATAAAGTTCATAAACAATAGCAGTTCTTGTTTGTATGTTCGCCATACGCGTATGCCGCACAGTAAAGGTCATAATGACATTTTAATATGTTACGTATAGCATGTCTCGTCTTGTAACATAGGGCATGTTCGTGTAATCGGACCAGCCGGTTATTAGGACCAAAATGATCGCGTCCCGATGTGGTCCGATTAACCGGAATCGACTGTCTTTTCTATTCTATGATAAGAACATTAAAAACTGAAAGTACTTTTAATGAAGCATATTATAACCATACATCTATGTAAATAAAAATGAATGTTTGTCTGTATGTCTCTTATGCCTTCCTAAACCGTTCATTCGATTGCCCTAAAATCTGGTCAGCTTACTGCTTACATCTTCGGGATGGTTATAAAAATAGTAAAATTATGTAAAATTTCAAAAAAAAATTGATTCTCAACTGCATTTATTTACCAAGGATTAATCTCAAAATAACTCGCCGAGGAGACGATAGATTCTGTAATAATTCTAAATTCAAGTTAACGGTTAATATTTTGTAGATATAGTATGCAAATGTGCAAGTCATGCTCTGAGGTAGCAGTTTTATTACAAATTATGCAAGGAAGTTTTTGGGATACCAACCCTGGAGCTTTTATACACTGATGGAAAAAAAATCCCAGCACCAAGAAAAAATTATTGTACAGTAATGAAATTTTAGGAATACATTTGTCTAGGTAACATATTTAATTGATTAAAGTTTCAAGATCACAGGTAGAGCCATTCGCGAGAAGAGCCATTTCAAATGTGGAATGTTGGTACATTAGTAACCGGTGTAACCGCTAGAATTTTGAATGCAAACATGCAAACGTGCATGCATTGTGTCGTACAGGTGTCGGATATCAGTTTGTGGGATGGAGTTCCATGCCTGTTACACTTGGGCGGTCAATGCAGGGACGGTTAATGATGGTTGTGGATGACGCTGGAGTGGTCGTGCAATGATGTCCCTTAGTACTCGATTGGAGAAAGATCTGTAGATCTAGCAGGCCAAGGCAGCATGTCGACACTCTGTAGAGCATGTTGGGTTACAACAGCGGTATGAGGGCGAGCGTTATCCTGTTGGAAAACACCCCCGTTGAATGCTGTTCATGAATGGCAGCCCAGGTTGTATCACTAGACTGACGTACAAATTTGCAGTCAGGGTGCGTGGGATAACCACGAGAGTGCTCCTGCTGTCATACGAAATTGCTCCCCAAACCATAACTCCAGGAGTAGGCCCTGTGTGTCTAGGCCGCAGAAAGGTCACTAGCAGGCTTTCACTTGGCCTCCTTCTAACCAATAAACGGCTATCACTGCGACTAAGGCAGAACCGGCTTTCATCAGAAAACACAACAGATCTCCACTCTGTTCTCCAATGAGTTCTAGCTTGACACCATTGACGTCGCAAACGGCAGTTGTTTGGAGTCAGTGGAGTGCACTCTACTGGGCGTCTGGCTCGGAGCTGTCCTTGAAGTAACCGATTTGTAACAGTTCGTTGTGTCACTGTGGTGCCAACTATGGCTCGAATTTCAGCTGCGGACGTGGTACGATTAGCCACAGCCATACGCCGAATACGACGGTCTTCCCTCTCAATAGTACCACGTGGCCGCCCGGAACCTGGTCTTCTTGAGGCAGTACCTTCCCTTGACCACTGCCGCCAATACTCATGCACAGTGGATACATTCCTGCCAAGTCTTTCAGCAATATCGCGGAAAGAAAACCACCTTCTTGTAGCCCTACAACATGACCTCATTTAAACTCAGTAAGCTGTTGATAATGGCTTCTTCGTCTTCTCAGAGGCATCCTTGACTAACATTAACCCACTACGTCAAATCTCAACTGTAAATAACAATCACGAACCTTACAGCGCCTATTTAAAGCAAACCTCATTTGCATGTTCCTAGTGTCGCTACTAGTGCCACACTTACGCGCGTAGCTCAAAATTTGAATCGACGCCATCTTTCAGATGTATAAACACGTCTACGAAATTTCGTTTATCTAGCACAGCTCCTTCCTAGTGTTGGGAAAATTCTTTCCATCAGTGTATTTTAATTAAATTTTAGCGTTTTTCGTAAAAACAATCTAATATATTGTAGAACAAATAATTTTGCACCATCTTAAATTTCAAAACTTTTGCTACTTAATTTTAAATTTTATCTACTTAATTTTATCGTTTCAACCGTATTAACGATTTTGTGGTATAAATATGTTTTCTATGTTTATTCAATTTTAAAAGACAATATTTTAATCATATTTTCTAAAATTAAATTTTAGTATTCTGTACGAATATTAAACGAGTGACGAGATACCATAAATAGTTTTTTTTATTCCCATTCTGAAAGAACAGCAAGTGTTACAATTCTAAAACAGTACACAAATCTGATATTTAAGAATTTATATTTTTTTGTTCGTATATTTTATACTGTTTTATACATTTCATCATATTTCGATAAAACATTCCCAAATTATTGATTGATTTCACTTAATTATATTTTTTTAGGCGGCAGCAACGCACCGGGTATCAGCTAGAATTATATATTAAAGACCTGTTTTTTAAAGCAATACAAGAGATATTTTGGGACCGAATTTGAAATTTCCACCCGTGGTAGGATGACTAGGATGAAAATGAGCTAGCTTCCCCCTTCTCCAAACTTCCCCACTACACCAGCGGGACTAAAATTTCCACTATACCAGCACGTATGGCCCCTACGACTATACGTGCACCACAATTGGGTACTTTTTGTTCACATTTCCAATTATTACTTCTTCCTTCGAAAAACTTCGTTTCTATTACTTTGCGCCAGGTACCAGCTAGTTCGTTATACAATCCTTCCTTATTCAACTTTTCCCCAAACCATATTATAACCCTATATTTCTTATAAAGGGTTGCCCAGAAGTCACTTTACATTTTGAAAATTAAATAACTTTTTTTCTATTAATATATTTCTTTTTCTCTTTTCAGAATTAAAAAATATAATCCCTGGAAATTTTTGGCATGGATAAATTTACAACAGAACAACGAGTGAAGATAATTGAATTTTACTTTGAAAATGGACGGTCAATTGTTGCAACAGAGTCAACAGAGTCAATACAGTCATTTAAGAAAAAGTTATTTAATTTTCAAAATGTTCAAAACTTACAGAGCCATGCTGTTGAAAACGCGTCACTAAGTTCCTTATTGCGGGCCTACTAGGGGAATGTCGAACATTAAAATGGCGCATATACGATCTTTGCGTTGCAACAATTGACCATCCATTTTCAAAGTATAATTCAATTATCTTCACTCGTTGTTCTGTTGTAAACTTATCCATGCCAAAAACTTCCAGGGATTATATTTTTTAATTCTGAAAAGAGAAAAAGAAATATGTTAATAGAAAAAAAGTTATTTAATTTTCAAAATGTAAAGTGACTTCTGGGCCACCCTGTATAATCCTTCCTTATTCAACTTTTTCTTAAACCATATTATAACCCTATATTTCTTATATAATCCGTCCTTATTCAACTTTTTCCTAAACCATATTATAACCATATATTCTTTATATAATCCTTCCTTATTCAACTTTTTCCTAAACCATATTATAACCCTATATTTCTTATATAATCCTTCCTTATTCAACTTATTCCTAAACCATATTATAACCATATATTCTTTATATAATCCTTCCTTATTCAACTTTTTCCTAAACCATATTATAACCATATATTCTTTATATAATCCTTCTTTATTCTACTTTTCCTAAACCATATTATAACCATTTATTCCTTATATAATCTTTCCTTATTCAACTTTTTCCTAAATCATATTATAACCATGTATTTCTTATATCATCCTTCATAATTCAACTTTTTCCTGAATCATATGTTTCCTATGGAAACATCTTCATCGTCTAGTTCAATTATTGTTTGTCAATCAACCTTTAGGAAAAGGAATCGAGATTCCAAGCATACGTCGGCTCTAAATTCCTACCTGCCATCGAAGGCGAGAGGTGCCTATTCTCGTCTGCTTCTACAATGTAAATTTCACAATTTTTATTTTTATCTCTTGGCATGTGAAAAAGTGTTATAATCATAAAAATATCCACGCTGAGATTTTGATATATTTTGACATTTCGGATTCCTACTTTGAAATAAAATATTTTTTTGATATCATGCTTATTCTTATGGGAGGAGGAATTATGTGTTTGAACCGAATAATTCAAAAATCAAACAGGTAGATCGATGTCTTTTGACATATATCATTACAATAATGTTTGTAATCATATTTTGGATTATTTCTATTTATGGGAAAGATAGTTCTTTCAAATGGTATGACATTATAAAGGCAAGAAAAAAAATCATTATAGAAATAAATGGAGCTTTTTAAAAACCAGCCCAAATTTATAGAAAAGTTTTCTGATCCTTATATTTCAAATATTATAAATATATTTAAAATGTTATGTTATGTTTCAAATATTATAAATATATAAAAAGATATTATAAATATATTTAATAACGGCATTTGCTCGAGATTTCTTCCAGCCATCTTAAAGGAAATGTTAACTCTCTAGCTGCATATCCTGCGATTTTCGCGGGTTGGTCATCAGTCCGTTTTCTATTGCATCCAGCTTTTTTCACAGTTTACGCTTACGGAATTTTATTATATCATATTATTTAGAGTTTGCATATAGTTTCAGCTCTCTTTGTATGAATAACATTTGGACATATTTGCAAATATTACATCTTAATAGCAACTTTAAATCTGAGTTTCCATATCGGAAGATTCCAAGCTCGAAACTTTATTTCACCTCAGAAACGCGGAGTAAATGAATCTCGCTTAAAACATATACATAGGTTGCCAAAGATTTCCAACTTGTATGGTTTGGAAGTTTGAAATGATGGTGCTAGCTCAGTTTTCATTTGACAACAGTTCAAAATTTCGAGGTCCGCCCGAAAGCGTCCTTATTATTGTTTTAAAATTGTACATTAATATAACTAAACTAAACTTACCCATTTGCATTTCTTCAATAACTTAGGACTGCCTGCATTTCTTTTTGTATGCTATATTAATGAAACAGGTGTTTGGTTTTATAAATATTTTAATAACTTAGTGTGAGTAATGAAATATTATGAAATCAACCAATTATACTTCATAATGTATTAATATTTCCTTTTTTACAAACTTATTTATTTGATAATTACGATAATTAAAGATTTTTTTTAAATATATCTTTATCGATCCTTTGTCAACCTAGACACCTGCCTATCCGTTATTGAAGAGGACCTATCTATAACAGTCTTAATATTTTATCAAAAGTGTACCTCAAATAATTAAAATGTAAATTAAATTATTAATTATAATTTAATTATAAGAGAAGGTTAATAATAATTTGCTAAATAATAATGCTAATTTTTTAAAATGACTGTCTACATTGAAAACTAGGTAAGTTTGCTAGATAATAGATTTTAACTCTGTGTATCGAATTTTATCTGTTTAGCTCTCTTCACTTTGCACTTATCATGTTAAATTAAATTCAAACATATTTCTTTTGTGCAGATTTTGCTCAAAATATGATAGAAATCTAAAACTTTGGTACAAAAGTGTCTATCTCAAAGCGTTTATGCGTTATTTTTGCCACAGACGGACATTTTCAAAAATGTGTTTTCAATCTCAAGGAAGTCTAAAACATGATGAAACATCTCAAATTTGAAATTTTCGATGATTTCTATACTTTGTAACTTTTGATGATTACTCAAAATTTTTGATGATTACGATGTACGCAAAAGTCTGGGATAGCTTGGTTGATAGTGCGTTGGACTCGTGTCCTTTAAGTTACGAGTTCGAATCCTTTAGACGAAGGTTCCCCGTGTGTGGTGAATGACTCACGTATAAATCTGTCTTGGTCACAAAGCCCTACATGTCGAGAGTAACACCGCTGGGGATACTGGTTCAGGAGTGATCGTTCTCTGATTCAGGTCAAAATTACGACCTGTGAATGAAAATGCAAGTTTGCCCCGTAAAAAGGGTTGTGACGCGTGAGGGGCAAAGTCGTACTCTTGGCCCTAGATGGCACCACTGGAAAAGGATACGAACACTTTTGACTCAAATCGCTATCGACGTCACAGCGGGCATGTCCATTGTCAAGTGCAATGAGAAACAACGACATTATATACATTAGAAAATAAAAAAAAATGTTTAAAAAAAGTTATAACCTGCTTTATACAGCAACTTCCTGTTGCAGATTGTGACATCCGGTTTACAGAGTAGCCAACAGCAATTTTTAAATTAGTTTTATTTTAGATGTATTCCTATGTACAATAGAAAAGAAAAAAATAGATTTAAAACTAAGTTATAACCTGCATTATACAACTTCCTGTTGTTGACTGTGGCATTCAGTTAACAGAGTGGCAAACAGTAATTTTTAAATTAGTTTTATTTGTTTTTAGATGACATAAAATAAATGCTTGAATTAAAAGCTTCTTACCTATGTGATCTAAAAATGAAATTCTTAACGTAACAGTCAGCCTTTACTTTCCTTTAAAATCATAGTAAACACAAAAGCTTTTAGTCGTTTTTAGCTGCAAATTGTTACTATTTATATGAATAAAATATTCAGCAAAATCATTCTGCCTTGAATAGACGCAGAGCTAGTGCCTGGACTTCATGAATGGGCTTATCGCCCTACGTTTACATAACGGGCTGTTGATTCAGACGGTTTTAACTCATCAATTAGTACGGTCGACGCGTAACGAGTGGATATCGCTGGGAGGGTGTTAACAGCCTCTTTGTATCTTTATCGTTTGCCGGAAGCGATGAAAAATCAGCCCTTAATGAAAGTCATTCCCTTTCTTTTTTTATATTCTAAATGCATTAAATTCCTTAGATAAAATACTTATTCTAAACTTCCGAAGTATTTGAAATGATCTCGAAAAATTAATGTAGCGCGAAGATCTGCTCACATATTAAAGCGTTAAATTGGAAAATCTTGAAAAAGGAAGTGAAGCCATTTTAGAATGCGATATTTGCTTGTATACTGGATGATCGCTCGACATAATTAATTCTTTAAAAATGGTGCTCATTACCCTAATTGTTCGTTAAGCGAATATCGATCGATGTTTAATATTTAATGGGATTTTGTTAAGGAAAATATAAAAAGATTCATTCTACTTTTTCTTATTGAAAGCGGTTTGCACGTAGGTGTTTCTGAGTCGACCAGGAAAATTTGTCATACTTAAGCATTAAAATACCATAATAAGCAACATAAAATTGTCATAAAATAAAAATACGCAAAATAAAATACCATAATAAGGAAAATTTGGTATGGTGGTGGTGGGTCTAATGCCACTTGGTCATACCAAGTCCGAATGAGCGAAGCGTTTTCGAATGTAGGCAGAAGTGTGCACCTTTCGTTGTTAACGAGCACCGTTTAGGTGAAAGTACGACTTTGCTCGAACACACCCGACACAACCCTTTTTAAGGTGCGGTCAAACTCATTCATCCATCTGAAAGCCAGAGATTAGATCTAAATCAGAGATTGACTCATTTCTGATTCAGTACCCTTAGAGGTATCATTTGTTATGGGAACTTGGAAGACTTTGCAGTCACGACTTATTTAACGTTCCCCAACTGCCCTTAGCCAACACGGCAGTCTTTGGTCGAGACGAGGACAGAACTCATTACCTTTCGGTTACGAGACTGACGCTCTTACCAACCAGACTACCGCGGTCTTTAAATTTGGTGTACAAGTAGTGAAAAAACGGACTTGGTTCTCCTGGAAAATAAAATATAAAAAATAAAAAATTATTATTATTTGTTAATTTTTGCATTGGATGAATTTTCACACTTGTTTCCTCATAGTAGAGCCGCTGTGGCCTGGTCTCGGTTTCGGAGCAGGACAGCTTCAGGTTCGAGACCAGATTCCAGCAAAGAACTGCCGTGTTAGCGGGCTTGGAGCATGTTAAATCCGTAGGTCTCCAACTTCGCTGATGTGGTGATGTGGTGCCAGATCAGGTGTCGTCCTCATCATCTGACCGCTGTTCAAAATTACAAGTTAAGTCCCAAAATAGCCCTAGCGTTGCTAGAAAATGGCATGTTAATAATATAACTAACTAAATTGCTCGTAGGAGAATTTCTTAAAAAACAGAAAAAGTAAAAGTTGGAATGGTCTCTCAAAAACCTCAAATATTCTCCAATAATCTCTAATGATTCCAGATAACGCCTTATATGGCATTGGCGAACAGAAGTTATAAAATATTTACTTTTCGAGTGAATTTGGTATTTTAACTGAAACTATCGTCTTATCCTTTGGGAGTTGTTTGATTGTTTAAATCTTCAAATGCATTAATAATACACGAAAATTGAATGAGTATTTCAGGTACGTTTTGTTTAACTAATTGAAAGAAGAAAAAATAAATTTACACACATCTAAAAACTCTCAAATCAAATATATTATATATTTAATTCATTCCGTTTTTAAATTCTCGCATTTACATGATTCTGAAAGTACAGATTTACAAGTAGTCAACCAAGTGTCTACACACACACACACACACACACACACACACACACACACACACACACA
>JAPMOQ010029404.1:122554-149642 GCA_026543055.1 Argiope trifasciata | reverse complement strand
ACACTTTCTTTATGTATTGGGGCAATTTCTTTATATATTGGGGCAATATCTTTACGTATTGGGGCAATTTCTTTATATATTGGGGCAATTTCTTTATGTATTGGGGCAATTTCTTTATACATTGAAGTCATCTAAACTTTTTAAGGAATGAAATTTGGTATAGCAACTTTACACTACATTTGCATGTTTCAATCGAATTTCAAAAAAAAAAAAAAATTCTGAGACTGTTTGTTTGTCCGGCTGTTCGAATATAAGCTAACACGATAACTACAAAAGGAAGAGACGTGGATAGATAAAATTTGGCTTATATTTTTAACATCTGTAGTGTGAAAATATATCAAATTCTGAGCTCAATCGAACCAGAGTTTGAAGATCTGTCCTTCTGTACTTTCAGAAGCATATAAGCGTGATAACAGGCAAAAAATTTAGTAATTGAATTTCAAAAACATAAAATATTTTAATTTGTTTCTTATGGCATTTGCCAACGCTCTACCAACCAGGCTATCCCAGCCTTTTACAACTATTACTCACCATTGTCATACAAGACATTCACCGTCTTCTCTAAGATCTATACTTTTATATGGGGGGGGGGGAGATGAGGTAATAACAACTTTATCAGAGTGTGACAGAAATATGTAGGGAGACCAATCCCTCTAGTTTTATAGAGACTATGTAATTTAAAGTTACAGGTAAATGATTCAATGCGCGTTTTAATTTGTCTTTCTCTTTTAACAAGCCTTTCTATTTTCAAATTTATTTTTAATGAATTAGAAATAGGTAACATAACTTCTGCATTCAGAAAACCGAAGAAATAGTTCATTAAATATGTATTGTCTACAATCGTACTAATTATTCGGAGTAAGTTGATTCTATAAAACATAAATATTATTCCCATGTTTAGAATTTAGTTTCAATTCCAAGTAGAAAGGAAATTACTTCCTCTGATACAATAGAATGCATTACGTGACACCGTAAATGCAAGATATAATGAAAAATGTTCGAAGGAACCCACCATGACGAGAACGCCAAAAGATCTATTCTCTATTTCCATGGCTTTCACGCATTTAGGGTTGTTTTTCAAGAATGCTTAGGATATTTACCACTCTTTTCCATTCAACTAGGCAACACTGAGAATTATTCAGAGTTATAGAATGAGAAGGGGGTATGATTGTCATTTCATATAGGTGTGAGCAATCGCTTCACAAAACAGCAATTTGAATAAGTGCAGGTATTGTCGGGGCCATCATTCCTTTAATTATTTTAATACATCTCATTTGGTGGACTGTAGGATTATATTTACATCTGGAACTCCATTTTTATGTCTACCAGCGGGTGACCGAGCTCCGCTCGGAGAAAACAGGTATCGAAGCTAACTCGAAGATTTAAATTTTCAATTGTGATCTATCAAAACAATACATGCCATAAGAAAATTTGTGAAACCATTGGTGAAAAGATAACCGGTTAAAGTGCACCATTGTAAACTATTCTAAACAAAGTTAGAGTTTGGAAAGGGAACTATTCTATACAAAGGTAAAGTAAAGGTAAAGATTGAAGTGTGTTGAAGTTCAATATTTTTGACAAATTTATTTAGAAAAACCAAACATATATACATACATAAGAAACATATTATAAACCTATAACAGCATAAACATAAAACTTTATTAGTTCGCCATATTGGCTATAGATGGCAGCCCGTTACCGATTGAAAATTTAAGTAGCCATTATGGCGAGCTAATAAAGTTTGAAAATATCCTATCTGTAACTCCGAATTGCTCGACCGTAGCGCTTCAAAACCGGCGCCAATCGATTCCTCGTGGCCAAAAACCCCAGACCCCCAAGTTTACCGGAGTTTATTAATTCTGGGGCGATTTTCGACTTGGCAACCATTCCTCGTATTAAAGTATTAGATTGAAGAGCCAAATAACCTTATTGTAAGGCATTGGTTTCGGATCAATAGGTTTATTTATTCATATATGATGTATACAAAATCTATTCGTGATCCTGCTAACGTGGAAATTTGGAGGAGCGGAATCTGACTCAGCTGTTGCTCTCGTCACTTTATCTTATCTTATATATAAATAAAAATGAATGCTTGTCTGTATGTCTCTTATGCGCTGGCGTACCGCTCATCCGATTCTAATAAAACTTCGACAACATATTGCTAGCACTTTCGCGAAGGTTATAGGCATAGTACAAACATCTAAAGTATTAAAAATATTTTCGGATCTATTCACCGCATCTATTAACCATGGATTATCCACCAAATATCTCGCCAAGGAAACAACAGATTCAGTAAACATGTTAACTTCAAGCCAGACGTTCATATTTTGTAGCTATTGTACGTAAATGCAATGCAAGTCTTTCTCTGACGCAACAATTTTATTAGAGAGTGTGAGCGAAAGTTTTAGGGGAACCAATTGTATATTTCTGAAATTTTATTTAAGCCTTTAATAAAAGTTTAGCATCTTTTTCAGTAACTTTCGAAAATGTTGTAGCACAAATAATTTTGCTTCATCTTAGTTTTTGAAAAATTCTCTTTTCACCTGTATTAAATATTTTATGATAAAAATAAACTTTCTATATTTAATTAATTTTAAAAGAAAATATTTTAATCGCATTTTTTAACATTAAACTTGAGAATTCCGAACGAATATTAAACAAATTGTGAGATACAATAAATAGTTTATTTCATTACCATTCTGAAAGAACGCCAAGCTTTGCAATCCTAAAAGAATACACAAATCCAATGTATAAAAATGAATATTTGTTTCCAGAATAGAATTATAAAAAAAAGAATAAGTACTATTAATGCTTCTCCTTTATATAGCCTTCCATTTCAATAAATGCATTCATTGCCAACAAGAAAATAAATATTATTCTTCTAATCATTCTTAATAAAACAAGATAACTATTTCAAATTCCAAACGATATTTCCAAGATTATTTCTTCTCCGGTAGCAACGCTCCGGATATCAGCTAGTAAGAAAATAAAGTATTGAGATTCTTTCTAAATAACAGTTGATTTTTTCAAAATTTAAAAGAATCTTCAGATTATTAGGCAAAACCGGACTCCGAGGTTTATATATACACACACATACTGAGATAAAATATTATCAAAAGCAGATCTTGCTTTATTATGAAACTATTATAGTGTACCTGTAATTCGCAAAATTAAAAATTTACATCATATTAAATAGACTGTTTTGTACATTGATATATAAATTTAGGGCACCATTTTTATGGCTCTAATGAGACATTAGAGACTTAATTGTCGGTTTTGTGTTTCAGACAATAGATTTCCTGGTTTAATGCACACAAAATCTGCTAGTGAATCAAAAGTCCTGCTGGCATGGACATTTGGAGAAAATGATGCTAATTCAGCTTCTGTTCCCACCACTTGACCATTGTCCATAATAGTGAGATTCATTGCTAATTACCCCTTGTTGTTCTTCAAACTATCATAGTCATATTATTTTAATTAACTTACATATGCTTTGCGTATTATGTACATGGATCTTTCAAAAGGAGATATCTCCTATGACATCAGAGCTATATTAAAAATCTAAATATTCACTTAGTGTATCTTCTAAATTTGAAGCTATTGCAATTTCAATTTATCTGTTTTGCGAACTACACAGATATTAAGTAAAATCCTTCGATTTTACATAATATCTGTAATATATTACTTAATATATGTTAATATTTTCCTTCCATTTAAAAATGGAAATTATGAATTAAGATGGTTGATGAAAAATAAAAAAAACAGTTTGAATTTCAACAACAATTATTGGGAAATTAGACTAAATTATACTTAAAGAGAACTACAAAAATTGAGGAAAAGATATTGCATGATTATTAAATTTGTATGATTGAAAAAGCAAAAGAAAAAATTAATAGTATTACAATCATTTCTGGGCAATAAGTTAAAAAAAATATCGTGAAGATTTAAAATTGAGTTTAATTTTTAATGACTTAAAATTCTAATAATTTCAAAACTTTAGTTCTGAATGTAGAAATTTCGTACTTCTAAGGTTTATTATGCTTATACCAAGTTGATAGCTGTTTATCAAACCTGCCAAGACATCCATTCATGCATGCACACACATGACCACTTATCTTTATTTTCAATGCAGATTTTTGCCGAAGCTCATTCAATGCATAATATTTTGCAAAATACATTGAAATAAATTGTTTCTTGGTAAAAACCATATCAAGAGAGCTAAAAATAATGGAAAATGTCTAAAATAATACACAAAAGAATGCGCTTTTTAAATATCCAGTTTGATAGATAAAGTACATCCAAATTCCTTTCTGTGTGAAGTTTTATTTTCGCCAAGTTTAAATTAAAATTTCAGTCTTTTATTCAGATATGCGCATACGGAAAATACGATGAACGTTGCTGCTATAAAAACGGAAGCATTTGCTTTTTTTCCAACTGATGAATCTTTTAATTTTTCAAGAGCATATGAGATCTTTTTGGTTTTAAAAAAGAAAACACTTTTGTGCCACACTGTTAGAATCCAAGTCGCTTAATATGAAGAGAGATTAAAATAGTTATGTTCTTTTTTACTGCAGTAGCTTCTTAGAAAATGAAAAAACAAACAAACAAGATAAAATAATTTAAAAAGAAACGTGTTTCCTCCCATTTGGGAAAAGAAATGTGTCAGAGATTTACGAAGATTTTGATATAAAGCTGCGTTTTTAGATCTTATTAGCTTTCTTAGAGAGCAACCTTTATGAATAATTTGGAAGTTACCACAAACGCTCGTTTTATTCCTCAAAATATTTTCCCCCCTTTATGTAAATGCTGTCATTTAGAAACACGACCGATTTTAATATTTATATGTTTTTGAAATTATTGAAAAATTAAAATTCCGAATAAATTTATTCAAGCTAAATATTAAAAGTCATTATTTTACTTTGACCACCAGAAATTTTAGTTAAATTTATTTTTTATTTCAGTAGTTTAGATATAACTTCGTAGCAGGGTTCTCTTAAATTGTCATAACTTAAAGCCTCGTTATATTACTGTTAAGGCACTTGTCATAGACAAGCCCACTGCCGACGTCAGCGATTTTAAGTCAAGTTTTAGCGTCTCTTCTTTCAGCAACGCCATCTAGGGCCAAAAGTGCTTTGCAGCTACTCATGCATCACAGCATTCATGGGCGGATTTGATTCATACATGCACTCATCCACAGATCGTAATTTAGACTTGAATCAGAGAATGATCATCTTTGATCAAGTACCTCCACTGGTATTGTTTCGGCTAGGTCGACTTTTGGGGTTACATTATTCAGTGTCATTTTAATTTTCTTATATATTTTATGTTCATTAGCTTCTTTCTAATGGAAACCCATCCCAATGATGTTATATTGCCAATGAAACTGTAAATGTATAACTCTTCTTTCTTTAGTGGTATTGGAACAATTTCACTTTTTTATTCTCTTCGTAAACTATGCAAATATATGCTTTTTTTCACGAATTGAAGAAAATAAAGTGGATAAAGAAATTGAAAACTATTTGAAATTAAAGATTCTGTTGCTGGAAATTAAAAATATTTTTTTAAAAAATTGTCAAAATTCAGAAAAAAATTGCAGTACTAAAATTAATTGCATTAAAAAAAGCTAATTTTTAAAATTTTTGAAAAGTGCAAAACTTATTTTTGTGCAATAATTTGTTTCAGAAATTATCTCTAGAAAACGACACAATTCTGTTAAATTTTGAATTAAATTTTCAATTTTTATCCCTAGTTGTATACTCATAGTGTTTAAGGGATATATGTGCCAAATGTAGCAGTTTTAATTCAAACGCTCTGGCCTTCTGAGTGCCTGAGTGCCTTCCCCAATACATAATACAATACAAAATGATACAAATATCTGCGATATCACTTTATCAAGATTTTCTGTTTCAAACATGGAGACATTTTCATGAGCCCATCTTATATTATGCATAGATATTTTCGTCTAAATTGTGCGACAAATATTTTTGGGCGACAAAATTTGCTTAAGCATTCTAGAAATGCAACTAATATCTTATAAGACAGAATATGACATTCATATTTTAGATATTGTTGACATGATAACAACTGTTTAAATCAGCATTTCTCAAAGTATCATGAAAATTGCAGCAATTATAGTTTAAAGGTTTATCACAATTTTGATTTAAAAAATAAAGGTGGTAAATATTCCCTTCGAACCGAAAAATATTTATGAATAAAAATAGATATTATATCTGACTGATAAGTTAGAAAAAAGATAAAAAGTTTTTGCAGGATGAAAAGAAGAATATTTATCTGTTTATCTATGAAAAAGAAGATTATCTATATATGAGCATCTATGAAAAGAATAATATTAGTCATCTATTAATGGAAGGAGAGAAATTATATCTGTTTGATAGATCAGAATCTGTAACAAATTATACAAAAGTGAAGACATTTTTCTGATGTAAAATATATACTACAAAAAGGAAAAAGTATATGTTATATTTACCCATGCCATAACTGTAAAGTAATAAATTATAATTATTCATGGAATTTCACATAAAAATTGAAAAAACAATGCTAACCGTTTATATCTTTTGATGTAAAATGCTGACATTGATTATTGTATTTTTCGAAATTTTATGATTGTGGCCTTACCATATTAGTTCACCATTTATTGAGTTTCAATTCATTTTCAAATATATAATTTAAAAGGGCAATGCTCCGAACTTTATTTGCTTTCATTAACTAAAGAGGCTCTGAGGCATTCCAAAGTAGGTAGAATTGTGTTATGTTCGATCGTTAATTTAGCGTTTGAATAATTTGAAAGTTTATCATTTGCAGAGGAGCTTAATATCATTCATTCCCACATTACATCCCTGATATTTAGTTCCATTTCCTTTCCAAATCGGCTTATACAGGATGCATTAAGAGGATCTGTCGTATCATAAGTTTAATATAGTCAAGATTATGGATTAGAAATGAAAGCCGTTCTGAGCCCTGCTTTTCACACGACTGAGGTCTGAGCTGGCCAGCTGTTTCTTGAGCAAACAAATACTTCAAGTTCAGTAAACCCTTGCCAAATGCAAGACATATGGCACTAAGACATTGCACCCGTGTAAAAATAATTTTCGGCAATGTTAAAAGTATAGCTAAAATTAAAAAATCAAATATGATTTATCAAACTAGATATTCGTGTTTTAAGTTGGTAAATTATATTTTTTTCTTCAAAAGATAGTTTTTTAATGAACTTTTTAATGCTCTTCCACTAAAAGAGCGTATTTCCTATTTATTTATTTATTTTGCTTTTGAAAGAGATAGGGGTTTTCGTTTCAGACATGTATTGTCTTACGATCCAAATAAGAATTCATAGAATTGTTGAGATATTTCTATATTATGTGTAATTTTATATAAAATTACAGCACCTTTGGATTATTTAATTTCAACTGTGAGAGGAAATAATATGATTCCACCCTTTTGATGCAACATTATAGTCATTTCTGGATTAAAACTCCTCTGATTTTGTGGGCCGCAGTGGCTTAGTAATAAAGTCTCTGCTTCGAAACAGGAGGGTTTCAATTATAGACCCGATTCCATCGAAAATCTGTCTGGTAAACACGTCTTGAAAATATGGTGCGCGTTAAATCTGTAGGGACCAAAACATCATCCCGCCGATGTGGTGTGGAGAAGTGTTGGTTTAAAAAAGGATGCCAATTTAAATAAATAAACTGAACTAATTCTCTAATTTCGTTTCGGATCATATTCAGCTGCAAAGTTAAAAAAAGTAGTTGGCTCTTTTATATATGTTTACGTGGTTTTTTTTTTACTTTCTCATATATAAAGTACAGAAAAATTATTGTTAAGGAATTCTATAGAGTGATTTTGAAGGATTATATGTTTCAGAACTCCCTGAGTTTGAAAAACACATTTTGATATTCAGTCTGCCTTTGACAAAGATAACTTCAAACAGCTTTGAGGTGGACTGATGAAATTTGGTATAAAGTCTTTACATAAGATTCGTAGATTTCTATTAGTTTTTGAGCAAAATCTTCTCTGTTGAAGTTTAACTGCTCAGATTTTCATAAGTCAACGCGATATCTACAAAACGAAGACAACTAGGATGAGTGAAATTCTATTCTCACTTTTGAATTCTATAATGAAGACAACTATGCCATTTTGATTCGAATTGAAAGAGGATTTGACAATATGTCTGCTTGTGCTTTTAGAAGTAAGAAAATACGACAAAACAAAAACGCAATAATTTAAATGCATCAAATGCGATAAATGATTTTGTAATATAATTGTAATTTTTGGCTCCAACTGGTTGTGAAAAATGCGTTTAAAGTATAAATTCGTTTTTTGGATACCAAGAGAATGCCAAGAATTAATCACCAAAAGAATCACCAAAATCTATTTGGTAGATTCCACAAAAATAATAAATTCATGCCAAAGGTTAATATTTCAGAATTATGGCAGGACATACCATACAATGCATTCAACAGAATAATAGTTTTATAAGAGAAATACGAGAAATTTTAGTGGAAATTACTCCCGTGGGTTTTTCTTATCATTTCCAATAAACTTTTATGCCGGAATGTTATATTATTATATTCGGCTCTTAGGTAAAAATTTGTTTCGAATTTTTAAACATTTTCTGAACTTAGAGTTTTACATAACTAGTCCTTTACATTTAAGAACTTATGCGAAGGACATTTTCCGCATTATGTCCATCAAAAACTGTTCAATAATGCACTTTTCTATTCTGAGTTAAACGAAAGATGCCATTGATAGACAGCTCTACACTAAATTATGCAGCTTAAAAACTGCGCTTGTCATCTAAACATATTTTTCATACAATTGTGAAATTACAGCTCACTGTCATGATCTGTCTAAATGTTTCTAGTTCTGAGTAAAACTCTTATCCTTATCCTTTGCACAGAAAACATTGACTCGATACTTGAAGATGTTTGTAAGAAGAGGAAAAGTCTACTTGGGAATATTAAGTTCATTTGGTTTTATTATTTTTTATTATTAAAAACATAATAAAAAACTATAATTTAACGAGCCAGCGTCGTATCATACGGGTGGCGTGTTTGTGTTGATACTGCTACTTTTAGTGGTGGCTGGGGCATCGGCTTTGTGCAAGAAGAAGTGGCGGCGTGTATTTCCAGTGATCCGGTATCCCTGGTTCCAGTCCCGGTTCTGGAAAGGCTGTTCTTATTCTGTGCTCTATCTGTGATATGTGTGAATGTGCCATCTTGTAAAAAGGTGTTGGGAAAGGGGATGTGACACATGAATTAGCTAAGTCTTAAGGTGGATTCACACGAGGCTAACTATTGCACGCTATCGCTGCCTCTCTGCTGTTATCCTTGTACGAACAGTTGAGACAACGTCGTTGGACAGTAGCTGACGGCTGTCTCGATGGAACAAACATTTGCTATTATCCAATTGTGGTCACGTGATTTTCCGGAAGTAAGCGTGATTTTCTATTGCGAGCAATAGTTAACCTCGTGTGAGCCCACCTTTACTCTTGGCCCTAGTTGGCTGTACTGAAAAAACAAGAGATGCTCGTTCGGATTAAATCGCTACCAGTTAATTGCCAGAGGGCTTGCAAAGTGCCATAAATCACAACGCATAACTAAATGAAACTCAATCAATTTTCCTAATATTAGATGGTGGCTGTGATGAGAAAAACTTTGTTAATTGAAACATTCAAATTACCATTCATTCTCCGTATCTTCTGATGTCACGAAAAGAGCACACTTTTGAATGAATAGAAAATAAAGTATGCATTAAGTTCAAGGAAATACCGGGGTTTTGGTGAGATCGTTTTTCTAAATTTACTTTCGATTAATCTAGAATTGCAGCAAGCAGAAGTCTGCTGGACATCATTTGCCATCATTAATTCTGTTTATATACATTATTTCTGGTATTGTCAAACTTCGTGAAATTTCTGATCATTTAATAGTATTTATCTATGTTTTCTTTTATATCATGCCGGATAATTGAGAGTGATGCAGCCATTATTTCCAAAATCACGACTTCATTTCTAGCGATTCATGTTATATTTAAGTCTTAAAACAGATGCTTATGGAGGATAAAATAAAACAATAATGATTATAAAGTGTGGAATAATTTTTATAATACACATTCTACGCATTCGTATATTTATTGCCATTACTCATGCATATAGTATATCTAATTAAATGCCCCTAATTATGAATGCGTAGCTACAAACGAAAAAAGATTTTCTTAAAAGATGAGAAGGAATTAGAGGATGAAAATATTGGGAATTAGAGGCATGAACTACATAGCATCAGTGTAACCAATACATTATGTTGAGTACATGACCAGTTTAAGTCCTCTAAAGCTCTATTTCGGAGGCTATTTTTCTCCCATAGATTTTTTTCATTTAATATTTCAATTGGTTTTAGTTCTCTATATAAGCAAATTTAAATTTGAAAGCCTGATATTAGTTCCTTTAATTGCGAGTTCCTTTAGAAAGAATTGTTTTCAGTAGTTAGCATGGAAAAACTTAATCAAATTAAAATAAATAATAAGGAAAAATTTATAAGTATAGTTAAATATAATTTAATTATATAATGTGCCCAAGTCGAATTATAAAGCAATATACTTGTTAAAGTTTTTAAATATAATGTAAAACTTCCTAAAAAATAACTAATTGAAAATAATTCTTCAATATTCAAATGGTACTTGATTTTAATTTGAATCAATTAAACTTTTCAAACATTAGCGCAAACAACATATCGAAATTTTGAGATCTAATATAGGGGACCCAAAGACAATAGCCCAATCCATCACAGCCATGTATTATAATTTTCAAATCAGTTTTAAAGAAAATTTTGATTCGAAGATGATCCATTCCTATTGTTCGTTACAGTCGACTTACAAATTCAACCAAGCGAATAAATCTGAGTTTTCAAATTAAAATTTATAAGCTTATTCTTCAAAAATAATAGTATATATAATTATTTTTTTATATTCTTAATATATAAAAAATCTCTTTCGGGGAAAAGGATTTATTCCATACAAGTGCAATCATTCCATAAAAACATCATCGTTAGAGCAATTTTAACAAGATCCGCTGTCCTTAGATGCTTTAATCCATATAAAGCTTTTATCAATATTTTTAGTTTTATTTTTACAAAGTTCTAATTATTCATTTATTTTTGTAAGAAATTAATAAAGCATTTCGCTAGTTCAGAGACCTAAACTGAAGCAGAACAGAAAATAAGTGACTGAACAACTCCAAAAAAATAACTGCATTAACTTCCTAAGCTGCAATTACTTCACAATGTGTCGACAAAAGTTCTTAACTATTTGGCCAAATGCCAAGGTAGTTAAGCCGCAACTTCTTTTGTCAGTCCTGTGTTCCTTTTTTGATAGTTCGAGCATCAAGACAGGATATCCAAAATCCTCACAGGATTATTTTGTAAGCACTTTTGATGCCGTTGAAAATAAAAATTCATAATGAATTTATAATATAATAGCTGTTACCCGGCGCGTTGCTGCCGCAGAAGAAATAATTTTGGAAATATCGTTTGGAATTTGAAATTGTTATTTCGCTTACTTAAGAATGACAATAAGAATGATATTCATTATCCTGTCGGCAGGATATTTATACTACTTTAATTATTCCATTCGACAGACAAATATTTATTTTTATGCATTAGATTTGTGTATTATTTTTAAATTTGTAACGCTTGGTGTTCTTTCAGAATGGTAATGAAAGAAACTATTTATTGTATCTCTTGATTTGTTTCATGTCCGTTCTGAATTCTCATATTTAATATTAGAAAATGTGATTAAAATATTGTCTTTTAAAATTGATTAAACAATAAAAATGTAACATAAAATCTTTAATGTAGTTGAAAAGGTAATTTTTAAAAAAACTAAGACGGTGCAAAATTATTTTTTCTATAATATTTTCAGATGTTACTGCAAAAAATGCTAAAATTTTATTAAATGTTTAGTTAAAATTCCAAACCTATGGGATTGGTTCTTATAAAACTTTCTTGTATACTCTTTAATAAAACTAATACTTCTACCTTGCATTCACGTACAATATTGATTATGTATAACCTTGAATTTATCATCTTTACTGAATCTGTTGTGTCGCCTTGGAGAGTTATTTGGTGGTTGATGATGATGATGTCGTATCCGTGTTCCCACGGAAAAGGAATGCAGTAGCTTCTGAGGGAAAAGACTCCTGAGCACCCAGAGGGCAGAAGTCTAACTTTTAGCTCAAATGAAGATGACACACACATTCGCTTGCACAACCCCTTTTTATGGGGGGCACATTCATACAGCTCACAGACAGAACACAGAACCATGCCCGAAGCAGGATTCGAACTCGGGACGAACAGAATACTGGGAAGATACACTACCCTTATGCCAGGTTGCCGGCTATTTGATGGTTAATCCATGTTTAATAGGTACAGTAAATAGATCCGAAAGTATTTTTTATACTTTAGATGATTTTATTATGTCTAACTATCCCGTAACTGCAAGTAATAAGCAGTCGAAATTTTACCGGAATCGGATGAGCGATACAGCACCTCTTAAAAGACATACAGAGAAACATTCCTTTTTATTTATATAGATCTCGGATCAACTTTTAAAAAAATAACATAAGAAATAACTAACAGAAGGATATTGAAGAAATTTTTTCTTTGCTGTTTTGTTCATTGATAGAAATGTCATTAATACTAATTAAAAAATTTAAAATATCTAAAATAAACTCTTTAAATGTACGGTAAATATTAAAGTACATTTTTGTCTCAAAATTTTCACTTGATGGATGCCTATGCATTTGTTTAAGTTTTTATTGAATATAATTATTTTTTAATAAAATAATTAAATTTAACAAAATAATTTGTTAGTGTGTTTATGAAAAATAATTTTTATTTGTGCACTAAGCTGCAGAATATTACCGATTTAATTTTATTAAACATATTTATCTTATGATCGCTAGTTTTCCGGTTTCACCAGGGCCGCGGTGGCCTGGTGGTAAGGTCTCGGCTTCGGAACCGGAGGGTTTCAAGTTCGAGACTCGATTCCACCGAAGATCCGTCGTGTGAAGGGGGTCTCTTGCATGTTAAATCTGTCAGGCCAAACGTCCTCCCGCTGGTGTGGTGTGGAGAGGGGGGTGCTACTTCAAGTGTCGTCCTCGTCATCTGACCATGGTTCAAAATGACGAGGTCCGTCCCAAAATAGCCCTCGTGTTGCTTTAAACGGGACGTTAATATAACTAAACTAAACTAAACTAAACTAAACTAAAACTTCCCCTTTTCACCACTCTGTAGCAACCTAGAACAGTACCAAAGTTTAATTGATAATTAGGGTGTGCAAATGACATTTCTTTTGAGAAGACACAAATATAGATTCGTTAACATAACAGTTAAAAAATTATATAAAATGATGTTTACTGCCTGGTCATCAAAAGTTGTTTAACTTGATTCATTATTAAATAATGTCCAAGAAGTATTAAGTGGCGCGGTTTAGCCAAACATGGCTCTTGCGCCAATAAACCACATACAAAACTCAACCCAAGAAGTATTAAATGCTGACAAAATGCTCGTTGTTGAAATTATTTGAAACAATGTCAGCAACTAGATTTAATATTACTTAGCAGCAACATTTCGATTAATATTTGGTCTGCTGAAAAGCCAATTACAGCAAACAGATTGCTTCATTAACTCCCAGAGAATCTTAAACCATTGAGTTACTTAATTATTTGGAGCCTAAGGTATCCGACTACGTTCGGAGGAAATTTTTTGAAAAATTGGATTAAAACTATGGTTTTTAGATGCATTTACGGTCATAATACAAAATACTATAAATACAATAAAATTATTTGAAAATATAATATATTTTAAGAAATAGAAAAAATTGTAGTAAATTTTACTGAAATTTAACCAAAATGGTTAAATACACAAAATTGCTACGCAGCAATCTTATTTTTCTTTCTACACAAGTTTAAGTATATAATGATGAAGGAAATGAACCAAAATCTATGAAAAATTTTGAGATGCAATGAATTTATGGGTAAAAATATACGTACATATGCAATTTTTCCATCAATTTTCAATTTAATTTGTCTAATTTTTAATGTATTTCACCAGCAATAAAACTTTTGATTCATTTCACTGCCCATATTATTTAGAACTCTAGAATTTTTATGAAAGAATCTCTGTTAGCTTTTGTATATATCATGTTAATGATGGAGAATTTTTATGAAAATTAAAGTTTTGAGAAAATTGATCTCAAGTACGAATTTTAACTGAAAAATATATTATCCTGGATGACAAATCAGGCCTTCTTTTTCCTAGAAGAGATAAACCATTTTGGAGAGAGGAAATTCTGAACTACAAGCAATAACAACTTTAAAAAATTCATCAATGCTGTACTGTCCTACCGTCACGAGAAAAACCCTGACGACAGTTGCCGTAAGTAGACGAAAAAACATTGCAACAGACTACAACATTTGGCTGACTAAATGCTCTTCATTAGCCGAGAAAATTATCTCGCATGTGATAATGCAGATATCCAGTTCTAAACCGGTTATTTTGGCGCCAAATGAAACACATCCTTTTTCTTCAACCCCAAAATGTAATAGAGTATCTCATTTCCAAGTCGACTGACCCTTAGTTTTAGGGTTACTTGGGTTTTTCTAATTACGGTAGGACAGCAGATAACCAGGGTTTTTAACATAGTCGGATACCTTAATAGCTACCTCGCAGTTATTTTCTATGTTAAGAATAATTTTGGATATATTTAACTCTGATAGGCATCTGGCATGAAAGTTTACGAAATTAATTTCAATTGACTGCGGCTCCAAAAAATGGAAGTGTTTTGATGTCATAAATCCAAAGAAAAGAATCAAAATAGAGAAAAATGATTTTATATTCTTACACTTATATCCTTACAAAAGAATATAAGAGCAATTAAAAATAAATTCGTTTTACAAAATCGATGGAATGGCATGCTTAGTGAAATATAATCCAATTAAAGTACTACTGATAATAAACGCTCCCATGAATAAAAAAAACCCTATTGAATATAGTGAGGCATATTTTTTTACTAAGGAATAGTTGGGTTCATTTTTTAATCCAATAGTTGCACAACTAAGCAGGAATAGAGAGATTTTACATCCATTTAAATTCCACGAAGCATAATTAATATCAACGAAGAGAAAAGTTCACTAAATTCTTTGGTCCTATAAATTCACATCGTCATTATTGTATATAATATCATAACTGAAGCAGAAATAATTGGAAAGGCCAGAGTCTTTGCAAACTAGTTTGATACTATATTCAAATACACTGAGAATTAAAGATTCATTTAGGGTTATGGATACTGTGTATAGTATGACAGCTGCAAAATTGGATAAGGTCTGACTAAAACTAGAATATTTCAACATTGTGGGAGGTACCAAGACTGATTACATTGTAATTTATTGATATAAATGGTTTTAGTAAAAAAATTATTCAACGTCGTAATGTGTCGAAACAACCATGCCACAAATTATAATAGTATTTTACTAAATTTTTTTTGCTATATGTGAATGATTTTATGACCCCCAGCATATTTATACAAAATGCTTATTGTCTTGTCTAATCTTGTCTTCTTATTGACTTACTCATTGTGTAGACTCAAGGAAGCATATAATAATGAAGAGTAGGATGGGGAGGGGGCAGAGAACGACGATGGTGTTACGATAGTGATCGAAAAAAGTTTTTTAGATGATAGCAAAGAGGTCGCGAAGTTTTTATTAGTCCATAAAAAGAACAATAGTTGGTATGATAAATGCGTTTTCTTTCTGCATGGTAGGAAAAAAAGTCATATTACATCACTTGGAATACAAAACTATAGAAAAGAGTTTTGACTTCCTTTTATATGCAAATCAGTGCTAAATCTTGTTGTTGACTTTCCTGATGCTTTTGTTTTATAAAAAACACTTTTTTATCACACAATATTCATTTTGAAATACACATTGATTGCTGAGTTACATAAATTAATACCTCATAAGTAAAAAGTTTCGATTCAGTTGTTAGCTTGCATTTTGTACTTGATTCTAAATAGCTGCATTATTATTCTGATAACCCTGAGTACGTTTATGTCAGATCATATATATTTCTAGTTTTTTTTATTAAATTCGTATTCCATAGGCTTGAACTTCCTTAATTCATTTCTTGGAACTTTAATACCTCTTTAAATTATATGATTTTACTTACACATCTTCTAATCTAAAACAGATTTTTTATTCACCTTATATTATATTTTTGATATTTTATTTCTAAAGAAAGTAGTTATGCTTACATGCTGCACATCAAATCAGAATCGATAATTAAATTTTTTGTACCCGTATCGCATTTAGTGATTGAAACCATTGTGAGTGGTTTCCCCAAAACTCGTGTACACTATAATAAACTTGTCTTGCCAGAAAATGGTACTGGCGTTCAATAGTTACTGAATATCAGACTTTGGATTGAATTCAGCATTTTTACAGAATCTGGTATGGTATCCTTGGCGAATGTTTTGGCCATTAATCCTTGGCATGCTTTAATAGAATCCGAAAATCGAATTTTATGCTTTGGATTCTTTATTTTTAATCATGTTATATACAAATTTGGCACAAAACTGCAGTTGTAGTCAAAAACACCGGTACCTAATTGAACATATTTAAGTTGCTGTTTTTAACTACCAATTTACATGTTTTTGAAAGAAAAGATTGACGGATAATCACTCTATGGCTCAGACTTTAACAGATTTCTATATTATAAATGTTTTGTGTTTTCCGAATCTTGTCTTCCTATTTCTCTTAATTTTGTAGTTATGATGTTAAAAGACATTCGAACAGGCCAAATAGGTGGACTTCTTTGCATATTTTACAGAAAATGTGATAGAAATCTGCAAATTTGGGGAAAAGATCGTACACTAAATTTCAGCTGTCTAGCTCAAAATGGTTTTCAGTTATCTTTGTCATAGACAGACAAGCACTTTCCACAAATATATTTTTAGAACTGAGATAGGTCTGACACAGGAAAATTTGTCAAAATCTAGAATTCAAATCTTTTGACAATTATTATAGTTTTTTCAATATTACATATAGGAGATAGTAAAAATGTTGAGGATTCAGTTGGAAGAATTACATTTGGGCGTTTTGATTTATGCAGTTAAGTTTGCTATAGGACGAAGACTTCACCAATACATAATTTATAGCCTAAATCAGAAGGGATTTATAATTTTAAATTTATAAATTGTAGAGAAATTTAAAATAGTCTACTCAACGGTCAAACTATCAAATAATTTGAACTAGAAAAAAATTGTAATAGTTTAAACTGTTTAAGAAAACTCTATTTGCATTTAACACAATTGTATATTCCATTATTTTACGGTTTATGCTACCCGCTACATTAATCACCATGGAAACCAGTGTCCGATAACAAAATTTGCAACTGTCAAACGGTTTGAATTAGAGGTGATGGTTGCAGTTAGCCATTTCTGGAACGGTCGAAAACGAATTAACGGTTAAAAGGTACGGATTGAATCTGGAAACAGATAGTTCCGTCCGCTATAGTTACTGTGGTTTCAATTCTACAATTCTAGAAATGCACTGCGGAAATTGAAACCGTTGCCGAGTAAATTAACGTCTGTTGTGTAAGTTGTAGGGCTGTAGAAGCCATTGATTCTTGAACATAACTCCTCCCTACATTAGAGCGGCATATGGAATTCCAGAATTCGGTGAAATATTTGCTCTGGTTCAGTCAACCTTAGGACGTAAACATCACGAATTGTATAGTGGCACTTGACATTAAATGCATGCTCTCGACTCTAAGAGGGCGTTAGGTACATTTCAAGATGGATACGGGACACGGAATTCTGTCTCGTTTGGAATGACGCAGCAATTTGAAATTCAAGCGAAATTAATCTTTGAATTTTGATTAGTTTTTGAATTTTTTTTCGCAGTTCTTCAAAAGATTAAATTAGAAATGACAGGTTTCAATTTCAAAGTAAATTAAGTCAGTATTTTTCAAATGCATAGATTAAGTATTTTCAGATGAGTACTTTCGGTCGATTTAGAATTTATTACTTTTTTTTTTGCATTTTGTTACTTTAAGAACAATCCATTCGCTGATATAAGTAATTTTTTAATTTTATTAATTTTTTTAATAATATAACTCAAATTGTTGTATTAGGAATTTCGATAATGTTTATGATTTTTAACCTTTTGATAATTCTATCAATTCTGAAGTTTTGAGTTATTTAAAAGAACTGCACCGATCTCAATAATGGAAAATGGGCCAAAGTCTCGGTTGTATATAAAATAATTTTTTTCAGAAGTAAAATTGAAAACATATAGATAGAGTGATTTATTTTTACTATAAAACAGTAGGAAGATATTTTCTTCTTAAAGTATTTGGTTTTAATGGGAAGTCGAATATTTGTTGTGAGGCGATAATTTTCAAACTCTTAATCTCAAATATGTACTCTGAGAAAAAATGATTCCTAGTAAAATCATTCTAAAATTAGTATAATACATTAGAAAGGCCAATAATAATAAAAAATCAAAAAATATTTATCGTAGTGCTTCATGAAAATCTAAAAAATAATTGGTATTTTGCATGATAAATAGTCCGTAAAGAATATTACTATCGCGCAATAAATTAATAAATAAATAAGAAAAACATAAAATTAGGTCTAACCGATGTTTAATTATTGTAAATATTTTTGTATAAATTTTCATGTCTTTATTATAAATAGAATATGTTCTAAAAGAACTGATTATTGAAAAAAATGGTGAAAAATTCTAAATTTTTAAAACTGGAGCTTCTATTACAACTAATTTATAAACTTTTGATTTATCAAATTCATACAAATTTACTTTTCTATAATCAGTGTAATACCCCCTTTTTTATTAAATATAAATTTAAAAAAAATCAATCGTTTGAAAGTACCCTCAATAATATCTGCTACTTATTTTAAGGTTAGAGTCATTCATGTTTGCCAGAATAATAATGAAATCTTATACAATGTCCAGATAACATACTTTGAATCTCAAATAGTTATCTTTAATTAATTGAGATTTCCTTTAATTTTTCTTGAATTTATAAATAAAATCATCAATATGCCAACAAAACTTTTTTAAAACTTAAACATGCTGATTTGAGCATAAATGCACTTTTAACAACATTTTCATAATCCATGATTTAATAATTAAGGAAGCTTGGAAATATTTTACATTGAAATAATTCTATATTTAATCAAAACGCGTCAAACTATAATATATATTTTGAAGTGGGGAAAGCTGTACAAAATAAAATCACATCGTAAATTGCTTATGGGAAGCACAAACTCTATGTTAAATAGATCAAAATGCAGTTACGTTATAATATCGTCGGTTTGGCGTGCATTAGTTTTCATTTTAATATGGCATCTACAACTTCAAGGTACAATTAAAGTATTTACTTTACTGTTATTTTCATAATAATAATAAAGTCTTAATTAGGAAATAATTTATTTGCTTGAATTAATTTTTCGGTATCTAGGATTCTCAGTAAAATGCTCAAAACAGTAGTTTTTAGTGATTTATTAACAATTGTATTTTAATTTTCATTCTTTCTTCAGATTATATTAAATTAATAAAATAATATATGAAAAACTAACTTACAAAATAAAAATTATTTGAAAACAGAATGTCTTTTAATACTTTGAATTTTATTTAAAGTCGGTAATTATTATAAAAAATCCCAATTGGAACCATTAAACAAAAATTTTATGATTTCCGTATTCGATTCAATTTTTATGTGAAAATTATAATTTTTATTTTCCTCATTTATTTTTACGTTACATATTTCTAGTATTATGATTTGCAGTTGTCATGGCAACCATATACAGCTTCTTTCCGAAAGTTAACACAACTGCAAACTTTTATGCGATAATAACTTAAATTTATAAGGCAGACATTTTTCGATTTCATTAGAATTTTATATGAAGTGATAATTTAAATTTAAATTTAATTTTTCTGGAAATGGTGGTTCAAGTTCTATGCGTGATAACTGTCCATGATCAAAGTTTTGATGGGCTTTCCAACTAACCATTCACGTAGAATCTAAACCTGAATTTAAATCGTTCGATCAATTTTAGACTGTAGTATTAGATAATTTGTGCTGATTTATTCCTTTTGATACAGTAAAAGGGATATTTTTAGACAAAACTCGTCAGTTGGTTTCGTATTTCTATAATTGGAACGTCGGCTTCTTGGAATAGGGATAGCGGATCTTTTCCGTGATCCAACGTCCCAGGTTCGAGTCGGAATTCCATTGAAGGAAAATAAAATTCAAAACAGAATTACTATTGTGATCACAAGAAATTGTTTGAAATTTCAGTTATACTTGAATTATGGTTTTTAAATTTTATGTGTACAGTGCTAAAATAGGAATGGTTTCTGCGCATGTGCTGGAATTCGACATTAAAATTTTAAATAAATCTATATTTTTTTGCCGGCTTCCTGACATAAGAGTGGCGTGTCTTCCCCGTGATCTGGGCATCCAGGGTTCGAGTCCCGGTTTGGGCATGATTATTTTTCTTTTTGGTTTTATCTGTGAGGTGTGTGAATGTGCGTCTCCCCCTGTAAAAAGAAGGTTGTGCAAGCGAATGCGATGCATCCAGTAACTAAGTCGTACTTTTGCCCCTAGTTGGCTCTACTTGAAAGTCAAGGGACGCTTGTTTCGGCTTAAACCGCTGACACAAAACTGTCAGCGAGATCTTAAGTGCCATTAGTCACAACAATAACTTCTTTAGCCGGCATCCTGGTATAGGGGTAACTCGTCATTCCCGTCATCTGGGCATCCTGGGTTAGAGTCCCGGTTTGGGCAAGATTGTTCTTTCTCTATTCTATCTGTGAAATATGTGAATGTGCCCCTTGTAAAAAGAGATTGTGTTAGCAAATATGATACGTGAGTAGCTAAATCGTATTCTTGGCCCTAGATAGTGCTACTGGAAAACAAGAAGCATATAAACTTCGGATTAAATTCCCCAACTTAGTCAAGAGCGGCCTTAGGGACAATTATTTGCCTCGACCGAAAGCATTTTTTAGCCTTTCTACGCATTCGCTGCTTACTTCACGTTCTATAACTGGCCGGGTGTAAACCCAGCGTAAATGTAAACATCTTTTTTCATCAATCTTTTCGCTCTTTTTTTGACAAAATAAACGAATCCCGACGCATGCGGAGAAGCATAAATTATCATCGAATCGGAAAAATAGTAAAACTTTGCTTAAACGTGGCATCATTACACATTCCTCCAATGCTGTAGCCAAAATTCCACCACCAATTCCACAGGCAAAATATTGGATTTAAATTATTCGTAAATATTTAAAAGAATTGATAAATTTGATTAATCTCTTTGACTGTGAATACCAATATTCATGTCTGGAATACTAATCGGGAAAAATCGATTTAAAGAATAAACATTTTTAACACTATAGATTGATAGATATATACATATATGGGAGATGAATAATTAAATAATTTAAAATGTATTAATGACCTGTTGCCGATCACCGAAATGCAAGATAGACTTGACAAATTATTTATTGGCAGCAGCTTGCGTTAAAGAATCATTTACTTAGTTTGTGATCACTGCAATTTATTAACAAAGAAATGAAAATTATCTTCTGAAACAACTAATTTCATATAGACCAAATTTAATCGTCATCATTACTCTAATAGTAATAATATATTAAACAATATTCATAGTATTGTATAATATAAGGCAATATTATGGTTTATACTTTGATGCCGGGTAAAGTATGCGATGCTTTTACATACAAATCGTTTTAAACAATAAGATCCATTCGAATTATTACTAACATAGTGATTAGTAAGCAGCAGTAGCATTTCTTACCATTTTGAAAGTTTGTTGAAATTTAGAAAAAAAAGAATGTTCCATTTTTATTCAATAAATCGTGAAGACTGCACAAATTACTTGCATTTTACTGTTATGCGAATTGTGCAAACCGGGTAAATATTGTTTCGACATCTACATTCCCATATTTATTGTTAGGGATTGAAATCTATGATTGCAGAAGACAGTGAAATTGTTTAATCCGTCAATCCGAACTGAGTGCCCTCCGCTCAACAAAGTATTCAGCATACAGCCTCGAAATTAGTTGCGTGTGAAATATGATTGGCATCGTAATACTAATCTGCATCCCGTATTGTGATTGTACGTGAATGATGCATAGTAAACGTAACATAGCATGACATCGGGAGGATAGTAATTTCGCGAATGGTATCTTAAACGGTGTTTCTAATTTAGGGTGTGCATTTCTCCAGGGATCTTAATCTTCTGAGAAAGGTAAAGGGACAGGGATAATAGTCTTGGTATAGAGATTGCTTTCGTGCTGGGATTATAATAGATTTTTATTCACAAGGGAACTGAAATTTGCATCTTAATATTCCTGTACAGGTGTTCAGTAAATTCCTTTTAAGGTATCCGACTACGTTAAGAACTCTGGTTATAGAACACATTGGCGAGTTTTTTTTTTTTTTTTTTTTTTTGGAAGTTCAGATTTTTCTCGTTTCAAAACAGTTTATCTTTTCTAGGAAAAGGAAGGACTGAACTAATCATCCTGGGTCACATATTTTTTCAGCTAAAATTTGTCTTTCACCTCAGTTTTCTCAACACCTTAATTTTCAAAAAAATTCTCCACCGTTAACATGATATCTCAAAACCTAATAGAGGTATTTGCATAAAAGTTTCAGCGTATGTTTTAAATAATAGGGGCAATGAAATGAACAAAATTTTAATTGTTGGTGAAACATTTTTTCATTTATAGGCATTTTTAGAAAAATTAAGTTGTGAATTTATGGAAAAAACACACATATACGTATATTTTTATCTATAATTTCTTTGCATCTCAAAATATTTCTTAGATTTTGCTTCATTTTATTCATCATTACATTCTAAAGCTTGTGTACAAAGAAAATTAGGATGGCTGCATTACGATTTTGTGTAGAGCGTTAACCATTTTGGTTAAATTTCATTAAAATTTACTACAATTTTTTCTATTTCTCAAAATATAATATATTTTCAAATAATTATGTTGTATTAACAGTATTTTGTATTATAATTGACAAGCATATAAAAACCGTAGTTTAAAAAAATCAATTTTTCAAAATTTTTCCTTCGAATGTAGTCGGATACCTTAAGTTCTTGAAACTCAAATCGTCGTCGTATACATCTAAGGAAATAATATGCGGCTATATTAAACGAACAATGGGAATCGTGAAATATCGGGGAAAACGTGTTATTATTATACTTAAAATATATATGCTAAAATATACTGCTGCTTAAAAATATACGCTTTGTCGTAATAAAAACAAAGAAAAAATTAATGGAATTGTCTGCAAAATTAGCACATATATCTCAATTAAAATTATGAATTTTTCATGACTTGATAAAGTGGTCGTTATAAATTTAAAAAAAAGAAATTTTCTTTTTCCTGATTGGGTTTTTAAAAAGTTTTTCTATTAATCTTATTCACTTACATTATTTTTTTTAATTTCATTTCGTAACTACTTAATTCCAGAATACCAAATGTTAATTAAAATTTTTTGAAGGAGTATTTATTAGTATTTTATACATTATTAGGAGCTTTTTTAGAAGGGATAATTTTTTAGCTGTTTAATATTTTTCTTGAAATTTAAATTTTGATTCAAATTTATAAATTACGAAAAGAATTGGTGCAAAGTTTCGTGTTTGATTAGATTACTAGACTTTTCCCGCTTAAAATAATAAAGCTCCATAAAGTTTAAAGAAATAAAATTTAGTTCACATTATGATAAAGGATTCTCAAATGATTAGATATAAAGCATGACTTATCAGTATGTTTATTGGCAGAAATTCAGGCTTAACCCTTAACTAGGGAGATGATATTTTAGAACTTAACATGAGAGGGGCCAGTTAAGTTACCAGTTCGTTGACCGCATTTCATTTACACCCAAACTAAACTATCAGGCCGCGGTGGCCGGGTGGTAAGGCCTCGGCTTCGGAACTGGAGGGTTTCAGGTTCAAGACTCGATTCCACTGAAGAACCGTCATGTGAGGGGGTCTCTTGCGCGTTAAATCTGTCAGGCCAAAGGTCCTCCCGTTGGCGTGGTGTGGAGAGGGGGAGCCAGTTCAAGTGTCTTCCTCGTCTTCTGATCTTGGTTCAAAATGACGAGGTCTGTCCCAAAATAGCCCTCGTGTTGCTTTAAACGGGACGTTAATATAACTAAACTATAACTATAACTGAACTATCTTATGATTGCGTTAGTATGAAAAACTTTCATTTAATTTTGCAGATGTTTTTCTTGATATACTGATATGTTTTAGAAATATTTCAAAATATATTATTATTGAAACAAGTGAATGTGTTGGAACATACATTTTCTTCTCAAATAAATGGTATTCTTGAAAAAACATATTACCTTATACTTTTTAAATCATATTTATTTTTCGTGTATGTAAAGGTATACAGAAGACAATATAATGTAAAATTCCACAATTATAAGAAAAAAAAATTGGCGATGGGTAAAATTGGTTCCTTTTTTTTATCGGCTTTTGTGAACTTCCATAGAGCTGTTATCAAGGGCTTTTTTAAATATACAGGCTAAGAACAACTAGTATAAAAATCAACCTATGAGTTCTGTATATATTTCTCTTGGTATATTTTGTAACTTTTTCATTCAAAATACATGATCACTAGAAAATAAAGTTTCAACATACATATCGGAGTCAGTTGGATGTGAACTTTCATCGAAAAACTCGTCTGTAAAATTATCCTTATAACTAAAGTCACCTTCTGTTTCATTTAAAAGTGTCTGGAGCATTGCTTCATAATAGGATCTATTAATGATATTTGGCCTATGTTTGAGCGTCATCAGTTAAGCCTTTTTTAGCATTAGGACGCTAACAGGGCATTGCGGTCTTAAGGACAGCGCTAAAAGAAATAATAGAATCTGTAAATTGGACTTTCATCGAAAAACTCGTCTGTACAATTACCCTTATCACTAAAGTCCCTTTCTGCTTCATTTAAAATTGTCTGGAGTACTGCTTCATAATCGGATCAGTAAATTGGATGATATTTGGAGGCCTATGTTTTAGTTTTTTTTTTCACTTAAGAATTTTTTAACACGGGGATGCTAACAGGGCATTCCGGTCTTAAGGACCGCGCTAAAAGAAATAACTGAATTATTTTAATAACCATCCATTTAATCAGTTGAAAAAGTTCATGTCTATTGAAGGTCACAAAACAGGAAGTGTCGATCCATTCAATAGAGCTAAAAATAGTATAGGGGTGACCGTAAGTTCATCGCTATCGATTTCAGACCGCACGTCCCCAGTTAGGGGTTAAAACACAAAGTGATTTGTTTTTATTCATACTATGTTTATGCACAAATCACAAACAAATCTAAAATCACAAACAAATTAAAATCTTTCTTAATTTGTTTTTATTCATACTATGTTTATGCTAAACATACAGTTATGTCCATGTTTTTTTTAATTTTTCTAAAATCACAAATCACAAACAAATTAAAATCTTTTTAAATTTGTTTTTATTCATACTATGTTTATGCTAAACATGCAGTTATGTTCATGTTTTTTAATTTTCTAAAATCACAATTCACAAACAAATTAAAATCGTTTTAAATTTGTTTTTATTCATACTATGTTTATGCTAAACATGCAGTTATGTCCATGTTTTTTTAATTTTTCTAAAATCACGAATCCTAAACAAATTAAAATCTTTTTAAATTTGTTTTTATTCATACTATGTTTATGCTAAACATGCAGTTATGTCCATGTTTTTTTAATTTTTCTAAAATCACAAATCACAAACAAATTAAAATCTTTTTAAATTTGTTTTTATTCATACTATGTTTATGCTAAACATGCAGTTATGTTCATGTTTTTTAATTTTTCTAAAATCCCCCTTGGGATTTAGTTGCAAGTTTGTTGATTCTAGTAAACAAATTTAATTTTTGATTTAGTTAAACTAATTTAATGAATTTTTAATTTAATTTAATAAATCTAGTAATCAAATTTAATTTTTGATCTTATATTTTGTGTAATACAGAATATAATTAATCAGAAAAAATTATAATAGCATTTTTTTATAAATATTTTATTAAATCTCATTTGCTATTTTAATGTAATAGAGGACATAGAATTCATCGCCAAGTAAATATAGAAAAACTTATTTTTGAAACAATAGTGATTGCTTTAAGAACATACTATAAAATAAATTTTTATTACTATATAAGAAACAAATTTTTTACTAATGAATATTTTGTTTTCAATTTTCTTGAAGATAATTAGTATTTCCTTTCATAAATTTCACCTTCTGATACTATGTTTGAAATTTTTCTTCTCTCATGAATATAAATATATTTTTATAATTTTTTAAGTTAAGTGAAGATTTACAAATTGAATTCAATCAATATGTAAAGTAATAAATTTAAATAGTGCATTTATTATTTTTTATACATTAAAAGCTTTAATTTAAGCTTATTAATAACTAATGTATAAAATATGCAAATTACATTTAATTTTTAAGCATTAATTTGAATTATTAATAAATATATTTTTAAAAATGGTAATCATATTATGTTAAAAACTATTTAGTTCCGTAACTATTCATCTAATAAAAAATTTTACTTATGCGTGTAGTTAAATTTTAATTTAGGTCAATTGTAAGTAATAAAAATTTCTTCAATAAAAATACTAATCTTATTTTTTTTCATTTGAAAGCCAATTTCTTTTAATACTTATTATTTTTTAACTATAAATGAATATAGTTTATACTACTGAATACATTTATGAATTCATATATTAAATTTAAAAAGTAACTTTCCTGGTAATAATATAAGAAATAAATTAAAAGCTTAATATAAATTACTTTTAGGAGGACAATTTTTTAAATTTATTTCAAGCATTTCAATAAAAAAATTGTTAACTTCTAATTTATTGCAATTCTAAATTATGTTAAATATGGAAATCATTAAAAAAATTCGTAGTAATTTGAAAACTGTTTTTTTTT
>JAPMOQ010029404.1:88575-117554 GCA_026543055.1 Argiope trifasciata | reverse complement strand
GTTATTCTGTACAAAACATTTTAGGTATTTAAAACTAAATTTGTGTTTATTCAAATTTTTAATATGTTTTTGACCCTTTAATTCGGTATTTCTGGTTATTCAAATATCCACTTACGGTTTACTGATCATTACAAAAATATTGACATCTTTGACTTCCCATTAATGTAGAGACAAAAGTAACATGTTTTGGATAACTCAAAGAATGGTCTATCCAATAAAAAAAGTTCTGAAAAATGTTTTTTTCGCGAAAATCTACCATTTAAACGTGTTCGGATATCTATGCATTTACATCTTTAAATATATGTTAACTATTCAATAAAATTGTTTGTGCAGTGCAATTTTGTAGCTGAGGAGCTAGATAAATACTGTTGAAGATTAATGCACTTTTTATTCATTTTTCCTAAAAGAAAAGTAATATTTTTTAAATAAAGAAAATACATGCTTTTTGAGCCTTTGAATATATAGATTCATGTACATTACTATTGAATAAATGACGTCAAACGCGGCCGAATATACTATGTTTAAGATTCCGTCATTGTGTGTGGTAATGATGACAGAAAAGTTAAGGTATCGGACTACGTTAAAAACACAGATTATTGACCACATTGGCGAATAATTTTTTTATTGTTATTTCTTCTAATTTAGACTTTCCTCTTTCCAAAACATTTTATCTTTTCTAGGAAAATAGAGGCCTTACCTACCATCCAGAGTCAAATATTTTTCAGCCAAAATTTGTTTTTAACTACAATTTTCTCAAAAGTTAAATTTTCATTAAAATTGATCATGGTTAACATGATATCTCAAAAACTGAAAGAGGTATTTAAATTTCAGATTGCACTTTAAATAATATGGGCAATGAAATGAACCAAAACTTTTATTGTGGGTGAAATATATTTTCCTTGATAGGTGTTTTTAGAAAAATTAAGTTGTGAATTTATGGAAAAAAGGCATATGTACGTATATTTCTATCCATAACCTCTTGGGATCTCAAAACTGTTTTTAGATTTTGGCTCATTTCATTCATCTTTATATTCCATAACCTGTGTTCAAAGAAAAATAGCATTGCTGCATTGCAATTTTGTGTAGAATGTTAACCTTTTTGGTTAAATTTCCCTAAAATGTACTACATTTTTTTCCTATTTCTCAAAATATATTATATTGTAAAATTACTGTGCAGTATTTGTAGTATTTTGTATAATAATTGACAATGCATCTAAAAATCATAGTTTTAAAAAATGCAATTAAAAATAAATTCCTTGGAACGTAGTCGGATACCTTAAATATAAATCAGGGTGTCTCTGTAAACCTTTGTAAATGTTCTAAATGAGATGCGAAAATTCTCCTCTAAAAATGATTCTTAGTGTACGAACTACATTTATTAATATGTTGTCCAATTATATCTTCAAAATATATTTCAAGCTTTCCCGGCTATAGATAATGCAGCAGCTAAAAGTGATTCAATAATTGAAATTTTGAGAAGGATTAGTTTTTGCTTAACGTTGGTATGATTTTAAGAAAATATCATATGTAAAATTTGCCAAATGCTACTTAGTGTCTTCTCAAAATTCTGTACCTGTTCTTTTGCATCCATTTTCAAAAAATTCCAAAGGCCGATGTTTGTAATAGTTGTGTAGTCATAAGGTGTCATTACTTAGATATCTAATAACAGGGTTTTGTAAAAGTTTAATATTTCTGACATCCCACCTACATACAGTGGCACAAAAAATTGTGGGTACACCTTACTTTTACTTGATAAATCTGACTTCCAATATAAATAGCACATTACCGAGAAGTGCACACATGTTTTTATTTTTACACATGAAAAATGGTTTAATTTACAGTAAAAATAAAGTACTATGAACGAAAAACTTCTAAACTGAAAAATTTCAGAAGCATTTTAAATAAACATACTCAGATTTTTACCTCAAAACATTGAGAGTACACCATCGAAATTTTTGCAATATCTCACGTAAAAATAAAGTGTCACTTCTAAGTTGTATGTCTTTTGACTTTTATAATGACTTTTAAACGTCTTTGTATCGATTTGATCAATTTTGATGAAATCTGAAGATATTTTGACCCATTTTTCTTGCAACACTTGTTTTAAATGGATGTTGTTTCTAACTTGGGTTTTTGAGTCACTTTTTCGAGAATGGCCCACAATATATGGTAATATTCAATGGCAATAATATCATTGTACTGTATTGATGTGTGTAACTGCTTTTTTTAATGAAAACGCCACCATATTTTGGCGTTACATGCTTTCTGTTTGCGGTCATTGTACTGCATAACAACGAAATTTCCATTTAAACCCAAATTTTCAACAATTTTCTTTAGATTACTGCGAAATATATCTAAGCAAGCATATGGTTTAAAATGTCATTTATGAGAGTTAAATTTCATAACCTGGATGAAGCCAGGCAACCCCAAACCATGATGGAGTCACCACTATGTGGAACGAAAATTGTTTCGATTCAAAAATGTTTCGATTGTATTAGGCTTTCTCCATACCGTGCGATGGCTGTCATTGCCAAAAATAGTAGATTTTTTTTTCTTTACTAAATATAACTTTCTTTCATAAGTTAATGGTCTTCAATTATGAGTTTTTTTGCAAACTTTAACTGCTTTATCTGAATTTTCAAGGTGATGAACTGTTTATCTCCATTAATGTGACTTTTATATTCAGCTTGTATAATAGCAATTCGCGCAATTTCAGCGCTTACATTTTGCGTATGATTTAAGAAATTTCTACTGCAAGTTCGATAGAAATGTAATTTTCATTTAGTACACCTTTGGTATACGTTCTTTATATCGATTTCGAGATAAAGAACGTATATTGAATTGCATTCCTCAAACTCAAAGCATTTTCGAGTTAACTTTGTCAGATATAGAGAGACGGATACTTTCCAGAAATGTTCTATCTGAATTCAGGAAAGGTTTGAAACTTAGAAGTTCGTTAATTTCGGATTTTTGATTTAAATATATATATATATATAAATAATACGTTTTCTATATTTCATATACGAAAAAGAAAAATAAGACAGAAATAAAATTCATCCTTTTTACAATAAAAAATATCCATAAAATTGATGGCTTTTATGATGGATATCCGTTGGAGCCATAAAATGATTCAATACTTTACAAGATATTCCTCTTTGCATTAATGTTACAAAAATTTAAATGGTATATGAAAATTTACAAAATTTATTACTTTTAGTACCCTGTGATTTTTACATTTATTGGAGAGATCCGATTACACCCATTGGGTGCATAAGGCTACAGCGTTTTTTTCTTCTGTCAGTATTTTGTCGAGACCACTCCCAGAAATCAAATGCTTACACACGCGGCGTTTAAATTCCGACTCCGTCATAAGAGTCAGGCATCATTTCATCCACAAATCAATTTACTTTAACCGCGTTATTTAAGCTAAATACTGCTTAAGGGTTATTTGAAATGAATAGAGTACAAATTCTATCATTATGATCTTGTTGTCGAATGAAGAGGAAAAGGGGGAAAAATTCAATGAATTGGAAAAAAAGATTTGGGATCTTGCATCCGATTAACCGAAACCGCTAGTGACAGCGGGCATCTGCACAGAGTCCGATCAAAGGCGGATTGACCGAATCTTTATTTGTCCGCCAAGTGTGCAAGCTCTAGTATAATCCAATACACTACAGTTGTTATGACGGCATCGGGGAAATAAGCGATAAGAAAAAAGCGCTGTGTGTGCAATAAGCCTAAGGACCTTCGAAGCAATCCATATTATTTGTAATGTGTATGGAAACGCAGCAATGCTTCTATGTACGGAACAGTCCCATTAAAAAAAATAAAGGACAAATCATCAAACTTTTTAGCTTGCTATTAGGAAAATTTATAAACAATAAATCGGAAATAAAAAAACTGAAAACAAAATCAATATAAATAAAAGATACTTTTATTATTTCGAACATAATATCAACCAACTTTAAAATGGATGCAAAAAACATTCTATTAAACTAATATTAATACTTGATTAACAAAAAATAAGAACAAACTTCTACCAGCTACTAGGGGAAATTATGCTCGATTTTAAAAAAAATGACTGTTTTTAGGTGCCAAAATTGAATGAACCATTTTTTGCCGACGGCTAAAAGTCAGCTACCAGGAGTTTTAGAATTAATACATTTTTCAAGGCCTACATAAGGTTATATTTAATAAACATTAGTTACTCAGTTGTTTCAATTCCAGTCAAAATGAAGAGAGATAGTAGTGATGAGACATACTGAAAAGTCACCATTTGATCTTCTGATTTTATGTTATTTTTATGAATTAGAAAGTTTTCTTCCAGCGGATCAATGGGATTTATTAAAATTCACGAAGAATGCATTTAAAGAACTAGCATACATGAATAATGTATGGATTTTTATTAAACAAGAGTCTTTTTACTTACCATTCAAATGAGGAAAAAAGAAATAGAAAATTATTGTAGGTGTCAAATTCTGTACGAAATTTTGACGATACATTTTGAAATTATGATTTTGATTTCATAACCCAAAAATTCTTTAAGAAAAAAGAAATTTGGCATTGCTCTCTTTACACCGAATTTGTAGATTTATATAAAACTCCAAAAGAAATTTATTTAAAGGAAGTTCGTCTGGCCATCTGAATGTCATTTTACACAAGTACTACAAAACGATGAGAGGTAATAAAAAAAGAGTAAATAAATAAAATTTAGTACGAAAATTTAATATCTAAAACCATATTGTCTACTACTATGTATACTATATTGTCACAGAACACTATGACAATCATTATACTTCAAATAGAGATTTTGGGGTTTCAAAACGAGATTTAATGATCATATTATCTTTAAATTGAAGATTTATATATCGTCACTTCTTGTATGTGTTACTAAATCTTCCTGATTGTGGAGATTTAATTTCTGGGAAGGAATTATGAATTATGAGCCCAGGCACTGTCCTTATAAACTGACAATAGTTTAAAATAACCAGGTTCTTATTGGGTTATCCTTCATGTTGCTTTAAAATGAAATATTATTGTTTATTAATGGATTAAACATAGTTTCGCAAATTAAGCTAAATAAATTATTTGTTGCATGATTGTATAAAAAATTGTAATCCAAAATTTATTCACATTCTGACTTGCTAGGGTTTTGAAATTTTGTTCACTATAATTCTGTGTTGTACAATATTATATAACAATGCAATTTTTAAATCAGAACTTAAAAGTTTTTGGTTTAGTTACATTTTGATTCTATATGAATGGCGCTATATAGTAGAAAATGTTTAAAGAATTATTTTAAAATTCTATAATACTTATCTTAACTATAAATTTAAAAAAATACTGTAAAAAAGAACAATTAAAATATTTTTTTTATTATTTTTTGTTCGTTGATAAATGTTTTAATTTAGAATTATTTTAATTATAAATATTTATTTAAAAATTGGAATTTTTTTTGTTAATTATTATTAACCAAAAACCTAATAAGTAATAAATGCGCCAGGGAATAATATATTGAAAGTTTCTGAATATATTTTAAAGTTAGAACAGGATTTCAAATGGATTAATGGAGTTTAAGTTTGAGGAAAGCAAAGTAATTTCGAAGTATTTCAGGTTGAATAATTAAGAGCAATTTATATGGTTGTCTAATCAAGAATTCTAAGGGGTGGGGATGACGGAATCATCTAGAGTATTGGCAGAATAATCACGAGCCATTAGAAACTAAGGAATCAATACGACCTGGTCTAATGGAGAATGGATATTTGAGCAATTTTTCTTCCAATCTCCAGCACATTCAAGAAATAAAAATAAATTTAGTAGTCTTATTGGAATAATTCTAAAGAATTTAATTCTCCACAAACGCTGATTAGGATGAAAACTAAATTTCAGGAAATAAGACTTTTCGTTTTAAGGTATTCGACTACGTTCAAAGGAAATTAAAAAAAAATCTGTTTAAAACTATGGTTTTTAGATGTATCGTCAATTACATTACAAAATACTAAAAATACAAAAACATTATCTGGAGCCATAATGTATCTCGAGAAGTAGGAAAATTTGTAGTAAATTTTAATGAAAATTAACGCTATACACAAAATTGTTATTACAGCAATCCTAGTTTTCTTTGTATACATAATTATGAAAGAAATAAACCATAATCAAAGTAAGATTTTGAGATGCAAAGAAATTAAGGGTGAAAAAGGCGTATGTATGCATTTTTTCTCATAAATTCACGACTTAATTTTTCTAAAAAACATCTAAAAATGAAAAAGTATCTTGCCAACAATTAAACTTTTAGTTCATTTCATTGCCAATATCATTTAAAACGCGCCCTGAAATTTTTACGTAAGTACCTCTTTTAATTTTTGAAATTTCATGTTAATTGTGTCATGTGAAACTGTTATGAAAATTAAAGTTTTGAAAAAATGGAATTTAAAGACAAATTTTAGCTGAAAAATATGCCTTTAAAAATTCCCCTGGATGATAGATTCTGTCTTCCGTTTTCTAGAAAACATAAACTCTTTTGGAGAAGTAGATAGGTAAGGTTTATTGGCACAAGAGCCATTTGTGGGCATACTGCGCCAGTAATATGGTTTATATTAAAACTACATTAATATGAACCCAACTAATGAATTATAAATCAATACGAATTGAGGAAATTGCAAGAAATATAAGAGGTGTAACAATTAGCTAACAAAATTTTAAAATTTCTCAACCGCAGAAAAAAATAATTTGAAACAAATTAAAATTGCGAGTTAATGATACAATTCCAAAATGAATCTCTAAAAGACACTAAAGTTTTAAAAGCAGCTAGATGCAAATAAAAAAATGAATCGCTTTGAAAAATGTAAAAATATTTGGGTGGTATTTCTCAACCACCACGTCAGTTAGACTTACGGAATGATTTATTGAAAATGTTGACACGATAAAAATGGTACATAGGGCATTCAATTAAAATGTGCTTAGTACCTAGATCAACGTGACATGTCTGGCGCATTGGCACCCTTTCGCCAAAGATCAAATGTTTGTGAGTACAGCTCGTATGTCCTACGCGGAGAGAGAAAATTCTGAACTTCAAGAAATAACAATAAAAAAATTCGCCAATGTGATTGATAACCAGAGTTTTTAACTAAGTCGGTATCTTCATGCAATGGAGGACATAGAATGTCTTGTCAAGCAATGAATTTAATACAATTTTTCTAGCTAGTGATTATTATAAAACTTTGAAAGTTTATAGTCCGTTTCGCAATAGATGCTGCATTTAGCGTATCAGACGTAAAAGGGAAGGACATATTACCTTGAAATTTTAAATATCTTTTCTGTCCGAATTTGATTTCAAGCGCTAATAAATAATTAAATGCAATGATCGGTTTCGAATTATTACCTTCTTCAGAAATCTTCAAATGCATATTTTAAGCCATTTTACAAAGCAAATGGCTTAAAATAAATTCGAATCAAAGGTTTTATGTATCTTACATCCATAATATGAAAGAAATGAGGTTTGGATAAATTTAAACTGATATCCACTTTTATTATGACCCAATAGTTGATTTCTAATACTAAAATATAAATACATACAGCAATGAGTGGAAAAATACTTTAAACGGCGAGACAAATGGTATTATTTGAGTATTTCTCAGAACGTTACGAAATTTAATTTTTTATGCCCCCCCCCCCCCCCCCCCTCCATAATTTTAATAAGATATCTTTAACATTGCAACATTTTCAACATCATTTTTATTTTTCAGTGACAAAAACTGAAAAATGAGAAATTCTTAATAACTATTTTGACTGTTTTTTAAATTTAAATTCTCTCGATATTTTATAAAAAAGCTGGCAAACTAAAATTATACACCTTGTATTACTTTTTCAAATTTTTCCTTAAAATTAATATATATAAGATCCCAACTTCATTCAAGCACCTATAATTCGATTTGTTTTAAGCATAAAATGATGAGATTTGTTTATCATATATTTTTAAATGTTTGCAAATTCTTCCAAAACCTAATTCAGGATCAGTAGGAATAGAATTGATGTTTATCACCTTTATTTGATTCTGTTAAATTTTTCCTAAACGTAAAAAAGGAATTTTGTGTAGATTGGGAATTTTGCAGACTGTAATATATTAGAAACTGTAATATAACGACAGTAATATATTCACTGGTATTGCATTAAAAAAAATAGTTTTTCAAATTCATTATCGGTTGAAATATTTAAATTTTGGTTCCCCACGGGTTGCACCATCTGACAGTGAATTTAAGAAAACAATTTGAATCATATGCCTATATTACTTATAATAATGCATTATAAATTAGAGACCAGAAACTAAAAAAATATTTAAAATGCTTCAATATATTATTATATTAATAGATCCCAAAAAGATTTCAAAATTCAATTTCCTTAAATTTGTTCATAGATCATACAAATATTTAAATCAAATTTCATCATTTAGTAATGATTAACGTCACTATGTGACTTTTAAGACCATGCATCTCTAAATTAATAAAATATTATCTTATTGATAAAATATATACTAAGTTTTTGTAAAAAAATCGTTTAAATATATACGAAACTTTAAAATGTAGATTTAATGTCTAAAAGTATTTTTTTCATGAATATGTTTGTACAATATTATATAAAATTTATATAGATATATAGATTAAAAGATATTTGAACTTCAAGTCAGAAATTTCGTAGCAAGTCAGAAATTAGTTTCGACTCATCTACTTTTGATTCGAATTGCTTATACTAATAATTTAGAGACTAATTAAACTAATAACATGAATTACCTACCTTGTTACAAATCTGTGATACTGTTTGCCTGGATTCCTTTGTTTATCGTTGGAAACATATTCACTGATACTTTTTATTGATTGACCTATTCTCCAAACCTTTGTGATAAATTTATTTACAAAACAAAAATTAATGCTCGACAAAATGCAAGAGTTAAAACTCCATCTCTATAAATAACTGAGATCTGGATTGTTCTAGTGAATTGTGATAAAATTGCCTATGACAAAACAAGTGGAATTGCACGTTTGGGTGTATTTGGAATATTAACTGCTTTCGAAGGCGGCTTCTAATTCGCAGTGTGCACCTCAGATGTCCTTTACTACCATTTATTTGTATTTTCTTATGGAATAACGTACTTTTTCTTTTATTCAGTGGTTGAACTACTTTTATCGTATACCCAACGGATGAATTTTGATAATACTTCTTTTAAGTATAGCAATTATATTATGAACATAAAAAAATATTTTTAGAACGTGTGCTTGTGTGAAAAATCAATGATTGTATAAATTAAAACTACGTAAAAGGTTGTTATAAAATGTACTAAAAATATTCAGAAAATTGAAGTAAAAATTAGCAAAAATATTCCACCGAAATAAAGTTTATATAATAAGAAAACTAATTTTTGAATTTTAAAGTAATGTTGGTAAAATTTTAAGTACTAATATGTTTCAGAATTGGTAAAAATTTGGTACCCTTGGTAAATTCAAGTGTAATAAATTTTTACACTTGAATAATTGGTAACTTCAAAAGTTATTAGTTTTAAATAAAAATTGAATTAAATCTTTGAAACACCTTTTTTGTATATATTACCTATCACCAAAGAAGCCTTTACCAGACAAATTTGAGATATTTGATCCAAAGATTAGTCATATGGAGCATTTTGCTTGATTTTGAACCACACATATATATTAGACGCAGTTTAAAGATGGAATATCAGTTTATAAATAATAAAATTTTAATGTCAACATTAATTGGCACAATACATTTCTCATAAAATAATGCAAGTACGCTGTGAAATAAATATAAAAATTATTTATTTGGGGTAAAATTCGCACATTATTCATTTTGACAGGAATCAAATTCTCTTTCCGTAGTTCTCATGTTCTCATATTTTATTTTATATGGCCTCTGAATAGTATTGTTGCACATACCAAGGATTTTTTTAATTGAAAAAAATATAAATATATAAAAACCTGTCAATTCTAGACCCATATAAATATCAAAAACAAAGTGTGCATGGCAGTACTTTAAAAAATATTGCTTCATCTTAAGTGCATCTACACCTAAAAAGTAGTGTTTTAAAGCTCTAGATAATAAAGAGAGCTTTCAAGTCAAAGATAAGAAGATGCTATTTGGAGAATTTTAGTTTTTTTTCACTAAAAAATTGCTTGTCGGCGAAAAGTAAAGTATTTTATCAATGTGTCACTAGATAAGTTCTATTTTTTTCTTCATGAATGTTCTTAATAGATTCAGTGTATTTTAATCTTCGTCAATATAAATTTAATAAACAGAGGATTTGTAAAAATGATTTGAGATTTGTTTGTCTCTAGTTATTATTGTAGGTTTACCCTGATCAGATTTATAGTAAGAAACTTTTTAATAAGAATTTCATTTCCTTCTTCTGTTAGTTTGTACTCTCCCTGTATATAATATAATTTGCTCAAATTTTCAATTGGTAATAAAATATTTTTTATTCATCCACTCAACTTCAAATACTTTTTTTAAAATTTGTTGTAGATGACACTTGATGTCAATACAGTTTTTTTTTTCAAATATTTGTTCATTCATTAAATTTAATTAATTTTTTAATATTTTGAATAAAATTTCAGCAGTTTGTATTGAAAATTGAAATCAAGAGGCAGGTAGCTCGATTGGTAAAATGCAAGGATTTCAGCATTTTTTGCGTGAAGGTGAAGAATGTGACTTCAATTCTTGCGATAATCAATAATTTTTTAATACGATACTTTTTCTGATTATTATTTAACAAAAAGTAATTAAAATAAAGCTGTCTTTGTTGACCTAAGTAGGAATTGAATTATTTTTTTGCATATTTGTTTAGATTTTATTTTATTCTTTACAACTAAATTACATTTACAGTTAAAAATATTGTTTTAATAGCATTTATAGCATCGTATTAGAATTTTTCCTGACTATATTCATAATAGAAAAGAACATGCACGCACGAGCATTTATATTTATAGCCAGAAATATTCTTTACTATCAATGCCAATAAGATGAGATTTTTCTCTAGATTCTTTCTCATAATAAACCTTGTCTTAAAATGCAATTCCCTCAGAAATAAAGTTTGCTTTTTATAAAAGAAAAAAAGGCAGAAAAACGTTTTTTTTAATTAGAAGCAGTTTTTGCCATTTTCTAAAAGATGGAATCATCAATTAAGTAGAGAAGAAAAAAAAGAGCATTCAAGCATTTATTTACTTTCCTCAGGCAATATTGAATCGTATTTTTTAATCTTTAAAAAAGTTCTGCATCTTGAAAACTTGTTAGAAAAAAATATCGAAGTTAAAATATCGTCTTACACATGCAATAACTTTTACACAAATTCTAACCCGCAGCTAAAAGAATAAAAAATAATAATAATATAAAACGTACTAAGTGTTTCAACGCTTAGGACGAGAATATATTATTTCTTTTTTTAAAATGCGAAAGCTGATGTGAAGTGAAAAAATTAATTAACATTGTTTCTAAGTCATTACGGATGAGTTTACTTTATTCGTTGTAAGGAAAAGTATCAACTTTCTCCTAAGTAACTTCAGGCAAGTAAGATGTATAAAATTTTTTTACTGCTTGGATAGAATGTGTGATCATAATTCTTAAATTTAATTGAAAGTTCAAATAAATGAAGAGGATATTTTTTTAATATATATTATAAAGAATTTTCCAAAAATTGTTCTTATTTTATGAAAGTAAGCATAACTTTTATGTGAATATAATTGTTTATTTAATTTTGAAAAAAAGTTGATTTTTACTTATTAATTCCTTTTTAATGTGTAAAACAATTAATTTGTTAACTGATCTTTTTTCCATATCAAGATACTTAAATTTCTAATTGCAGAAGAAAAAATAGTTTAAATTGGTATTCCTCTCTATGTATGGAACATATTTCAATCTTATTTTTAACCTTGTTAAATCATACTTGATAGAGAAATGAAAACAAAAAAGGTTACTTGAAAAAATATCAATAAGAAATATACGTCTTGTCAAAATTGAAAGTAAAGTATATGGAATCCATTTCAGGTTATGATATTGAGAGGAAATAACACGACAAAAAATTATTTTAATGTGCATTTAATTAATTACAACAAAAAATATAATTTCTTAATTAAAAAAATATCGTCTGAATCTTGTAATTCAGATTTAATTAATGATTTTAAGAAATTTAATTTCAATGATTTAATATTTGGTGATTAAAAGGCGATACTGATTGTGCACAGCTCATAACCGATAATTCGAAGTTTAATATTTAAAGTAAATTTTTCTAAACAATTTTTCATGAAGAAAGTAACCTTTTATTTATATATTTTTTACAAATGAATTTATGTATACTTTTTCATTTGAATTTTCGCAAGTCAATTTCTATAGAATTCAGTTGAACTAAATAATTTTGCTTATTATTATTAAATGAATTTAATGATGTTTCACTCGAACAAGTTTCTTTCAATTATATTCAATGCAAGAATCATTAAATTTAATTACATTAATTTATTTAAGATCCATGCGACGAGTTATAGAATGTATATAATAGTGGATTTTTGTTAAAATATTTGAAGATGCAGTAAAAATTTTAAAAGAAGAAATAAACTAATTACTTTTTCTTAATCTAATTTAACCATTAAAATATACCTCTAAATAAAAAAATACCCAAATAATTGAATCCATAAAAAGTTTCTAACAAATAATGGAATCAAAATATTTAATAAAAATGAATCTCTGAATAAAATATGCTTTTAATTTACGATGTAATGATATTTCTAGGATATTCTTAATTCATTTGCCTTTAATAATACTATATAATTGGAGATGTTTCAAAATTCTATACTATTTTGAAAAGTATATTTCAGTTAGTTTAATCAAGTATAAATCTTCTGCATGGCACACATTGAAGTTCCCATTTGTTATCTAATTTCATGTTGAAAAAAATTAATGGCGGCCTAAAGTAGGTGTTGTCAGAATGTTTTCAAAACAAGAACAACGGATTTGGATAAAAATTGAATGTTCTAGTGACTGTATTGTATAGTAGCGTCATTACACTACATGAGATTTGGGCCAGATATTACCAGCCAATATTGAAATGTCAATCAAACGAATGGTGTCATTACGGGTCACCAAGACGTTTGAAATTTCTTCAGAACTCAGCGATGTGAGAGTGAGGCTGATTCTCGAGTACGACTGTGGTGGTATCATCCTAAAACATAGTGTCACTTCCCAGAAGAACGTCCAGAGATTCTTGCGGTTACAAATGTTCTGTGATTTCCACATCGTTGGAAACGGGTTGTAGACAATACTGGTGACTATATTGAAGGACTGTAAAAATGGGACTTGAATCGCTTTTGTATTCCATGTAAATAAGTAGTCGCCACTATTAAAGTTCCAATGCCAACATTGTGTATTTAAGCTATGTATTCTTTTAAAAACTTAATTGTATTTTATAATACTCGGAATACTTTAAATGATTTCATTAATTAAATCTTTACAGTAAAGATTTTACAGGAGAAACGAAGCAATGAAGAGTTTCCGTTTGCATCTAATGATTAAGTATTTTGTTAAATTTAAACGTTTTTTACACTTTATCGATCAAATATATAAAGTATCTGCTCAAATATTGACTAAATAGTCATAGAATATTTCTTGATTATTTGAGATATACATACACTTTCTATTCGAATTATGTTAAAAAATATGTAAAAAATTTAATTTATACTAAGCCAAGATATTTTTGAAAAATTTGATTTCCTAAATTGTTATTTAGCACTTCTTAACCATTCTTTTTTTCTTCATAATTACATGTAAAATAAAAAAATCTCTCTTCTGGGAGTAAAGCTAATGGTATGTTATAATATTTGAATATCACTATTTTGGAATATTTTAATACTCGCATCGTCAAAAGTTTAATTGTCAGCTGTTGGCTCGCACCGTAAGCATATATTGACACTAAAATAATAATATTCAAATTTTCAAAACCATTCAAGTTTTGGTATCCGTAGACTTTTTTTAATATTGATCCGCAGTTAGTGATGCATTAAACAATTATCTCGAGCCGTTGCCAAATAAATTTTTAATATTTACAAATTTTATTCTTTATAATAAAGTAGGATAAAGTTAAAATTTCGTTAACTGTAGTTAGTCAATTTCCCAGCTTTTTCTTATTTATTTATTTATTTTACCATTTATTTATTATTCTTTTTACAAACACCTATGTTAGTTTAAATAAATATCTGTACAGACATAGGATCATACAATCATGAATTATGAATTCATTACAAATATATAAAAATATAAAAGTACATGCATAGATATAACAAATACATGCATTTTTATATAAAAAATTAAATAAAAATTCTTTAAAATGACGTAAAATGTTGACTAAAATGTGTAGAAATATGAAAGTAAATTGACTAGTTGATTTTTCAGCGAGTAGAGTTAAAAAATGTGCAAATTCATATTTAACCTCTATATAGAATCTAATTTGGGGTATAACATGCCAAAAATCAATCTTTCTGATTCCCAGAAACAATTCTAAGCTGATTTTTAGACATTTTTAGAAGAATATCGATGTGTTAACTTTCTTTCTGAATAAGAAAAACAGTTTTCTAACAATATTAGTCCCCATCCAGGAAGTCCAAAAAAGTTTGAGAATAAAAGATTTTTTTAAAAAAAAACCCGCCTTACACGGCGGTTAAAATCTCCCATCTGAACTCAGTTTGTCCGCTGTCCAGACGGCGAAATGACCGTGGATCCCAGTGGCGGCAATATATCAACAAAAGAACCGTTGAAATTCAAGTCCATTTTCGCTGTTCTCTGTCAAGCCGAAACTACTTAGGTTTCGGATTTTATTACTTGGCTTCTGACACCGTAAGGAAGGAAATAACACGTCTGCGGCTTCTTGTTGCTTTATTTTAGCGTGGGTGCAACGTTCTTCCTGGATCAGTGGACACTCCCGGGAATTGAAACTTATTCTTTCTGCAAAAAAAAAAAAAAAAAAAAAAAAAAAACATTGTGGATAATTTTTTTTTTCAACAGTTGCGTTAGAGATGCCTATTGCATTGTAATAGTCGTTGCTCCATCTTGTTTTACTTTATTCTAGATGTTCTAAAAGGTAGATATATATCGGATTAAGCACCAAAAGAATTGTCGTAGTAATGGTTTCAAAAGGGCATTGCCCTGGGTTGTTCTTCTTAAATGAAATCTGTTGCTATAAATTTTAATAGAATAGTTATAAAAGAATAGTTAATATTAAATGGTAATAGGAATGAATAAAAGGGGAAGTGTGTTTGTAGAAATGGAAAAAAGTGGAAATAACGTTTTTATGAGCAGAAGAATACTAATTTTTCACTTTCTCGTATACGAAGTACAGAGAAAATATATGTCTGTTGTCTGTCCATTTCTGGAAGTTGAAGTTTAATATTACCAAACTTCATACAAATCCTCTTGGAATCTTGAAAAAATCTTTACCAAGTTGCTCCAGGATACTTTTTTTGATAAATTTCATTTAATCGTTAATCGACCAAAAGTGATAGAATTCCTAATATCTGTAATTAGGAAATTTTAAATAGTTCAGATAGGAGTAATAATTTTTACTCCATCTTAAAGCATGGTAACTTATCTTTTCAACAATGGCGTCAGTTCTGCAACAATTCTTCAGCTCTTTCAGCTATTACAAATATTTTTAATTAGGATTTACAATAGTGATTATCATTCCAAAATAATTCTATTATTACTCACATTTTCATATTTTTTAAATTACGAATCAGTTTTACATCTTAGATAAGGGGTATTATTTAGTCTTTTGAGTATTAGTTTTTCTTTCTCGTTTTATACGATATTAAACATATGATAATTTTTATTTTAGGATTATATTTGCCATTTTATATTCATAAAGAATAAGGAAATAAGAATCTATAAATAAAGACATTTTTATAACTTCTGTTTTGGTACTTTTCACTAATCATCTTATAAACTGATGGCATTTTGCATTCTAAAGAATTTAAAGCTATACATTTTTATTATTTGCTGATGTTATATAATTATACTATGTATATAACTCCTATTTGTTTAATGTAACATTGAAATAATCAATAGAATAATGCATGGTTTTAATAGTTAAAACTAGATATTTAATCTACTATTTTATGTCAATAATTTAATATTTTAGCTATTAAATAGTAAATGCCATCTGTTATCATTTCCCTTTAGTAATTATAATCATGCATTAATTTATATTTTATAACTTAATTTGGCATGAAATTTGTATTTTTATGGACATACATACACACACACACACACACACACACGCACGCACGCAGGCACGCACACGCAGGCACGCACACACACGCACACACACACACTATGATAATTGGAGCCTGCGCGTCTAATGGTCTGACCTGTAGAGGCTATCATACGCATACACACAAACACATTTATACCAATTACTAACATAAATTAATAGAAGGAGCAGCTGAGAAAATTTTGATCATCTTCATTTATTTGTTAATATATCGAGAAAAATAGGCCGCGGTGGCCTGGTGGTAAGGTCTAGGCTTTGGAACCAGACATTTTCAGGTTTGAAGCCGATTCCACTAAAGAAGCGTCGTGTAAGTGAGTTTGGTGCATGCTAAATCCGTTTGGGCCAAATGTCCTCCTGCTGGTATGATGTGGAAGTTTAAATAAGGGTTTTCTAGTTCAGGTGACGACCTCGTCTCCTGACAGCGGTTCAAAATTAAGAGGTTCATCGAAAATTAACCCTAATACTGCTTTACAACAAAACATTAATATGACCAAACGAAATCATTTCTAGAAAAATAGGACAAAAAATCAATTTGAGCAAAGCATTTCAATTTTTACAAGTAATATATATAATTTGTAAAATCTGAAGGGAAATATTATTATATTATTTGGTAAGAGTTGAAGATTAATTTTTAATTATATTTACAGTGAAAAATAACATTCCTTGTACAACTAAAGACATTGTATTAAATGGCGCAATTCATGTAATACATCGAACTTTTCATTAATACACATCGGGGCGTCTAATTTAATATTCACAAATTGATTAAATAAAAACACTTGAAATCTTAACATTCAAATTCATATTCCGTTATATCAAAAGACTATTTGAATGAATTAAGTTGTGAATTATCTTAAATTAATTAGTCGCGTCTACTTCTCAAATGCTTAATATAAGAAGAATTCAAATATCCGCTAAATTACTGAAACTTCTATACATTCATTAAATAACTTCCTCAGGGAACTAATTAAAATTAATGAATTCGCAATATTTAATTAATGGATGAAAATACTGAATTCGAAATATCTTTCGCATGCAAAATGAAATAATAAAATTAATATTCATAGCCTTGCTTTGTTTCTAAGGAAAAAAATCGCACTTTTACTTCGGATTATGGAAGTTTTACGAAAATTGTTGGATTTGAAATCATAATAAAGAAAATTTGTCCAAAAGAATACAATAATAAAAACATTTTAGATATTTTCTAAAAACTTTTTATAACTTTATTAACAAATTCTTATTAATCAAGTCGATTAAAAAATTATTTAAAATAAAAAAAAATACCATGGAAAAGTTTTATACATTTTTAAAAAACTACAATGATAAAAGTTAACTTATAAAACAGAAGATGAAACAAATTCTAAATTCAATTTTAAAACTTTTATAAAACTGAAAGAAATCGAATAATCATATGTCATTCTTAAGAAACAATGATTATTATTTAAATCGCGCAAAGAATAACTTTGGACTAATGAAATCCATATGCATACTGTTCGACAAATAATTGCAAAACATTCAGCGCTTTTGATCATGCGTTAGAATGGGTTTAATTTGACAAAATCGGAAAGAAAGCTGATGTTTACATTTAACATTGAAGACTCTTGCTTTTATGAGAGATAAATATTATGTATTATTAGTAATACAGAAGGGAAAAGATACAAATACACATTAAGGTATCCGGCTACGTTTAAAACACGGGATATCGAACACATTGGTGAATTTTTGTAGTTATTTCTTCTAGTTCAAACTTTAATCTTTCCAAAACAATTTATCTTTTCTAGGAAAAGGAAGGCAAAACCTATCACCCATATTTTCACATATTTTCCAATTAAAATTTATCTCTAACTTCAGTTTTTTCATAATTTTAATATTCATAAAAATTCTACACCGTTAGTATTATATCGTAAAAACTATTAGGTTGGTGCGTATGAAATGTCGGATTCTCTTTACATGCGGACGTTTGTCTCCCTGTTTTCGTTATACTTTTTTCTTTGGCATAACCTCATTCATAGTCGTATTGTCCATTGCCAGAGACTCATTTCAGCAAAATAGGTTTTCTCGAAGGTCTTCCCTTTTGTTATTTCTTTTGAGTTTATTGCCGATATGAATTCTGCCGACATTCGCGTCATTTTCTTATATGAGTACAAACTTGGTAATAGTGCTGCAAAAGCTGCACGCAACATAAACCAAGCGTTTGGGGAGAATATGGTTAACGATCGGAAAGTGCAGCGTTGGTTCGAAAAATTTCGGACTGGCGATTTTTCACTGCAAAATGAGCCGCGCGGAAGACCCAAAACGTCTGTGAAGAATGATGACCTGAAGGCTCTAGTGGAAGCGGATCCAGCCGTATCCACGAGGGAACTTGCTATCAGGATGAAAGTTGACCATACAACGATATTGAGACACCTTTCTGAGATTGGCAAGGTTAAGAAGATGGACAAGTGGGTACCGCACGCACTGACAGAGCGAAATAAGCTGGAACGAACTGGAATATGAAGTTTTGCAGCATCCACCATATTCACCGGATCACTCGCCGACCGATTTTCATTTTTTCAAGCATTTAGAGCTGTTTTTAAGGGGCAAACACTATGAAAATGAAGACAGTCTAAAAAACTCGATATCAGAGTTTATTAATTCTAAAGACCAAAATTTTTTTAAGACAGGCATCTACGCTTTAAAATCTCGTTGGGAGAAGTGTATTGAAGCGAATGGAGCATACTTTGATTGAATAAACAGCTTTTGAAGAAAGATATGCAGTTTTATACAATCACTTGAGAATCCGACATTTCATACGCACCAACCTAATAATAAAGTTATTAACATAAAAATTTCAACGGATGGCTTGAATAATATGGTCAATGAAATGAACCAAAAGTTTTATTGTAGGTGAAATACCTTTTCATTTATAGGGTTTTTCGAAAAATTAAGTTTTGAATTTATGGAAAAAAGGCACAAACACGTATATTTTTAGCCATAAGTTCGTTGCATCTCAAAATTTTTCTTAGATTTTGGTTCATTCTATTCATCATTATATTCTATAACTTATGTATAAAGAAAAATAGCCTTGCTGCATTACAATCATGTGTATAGTGTCAACCGTTTTGGTTAAATTTCACTAGAATTTACTACACACTTTCCTATTTCTCAAAATATATTGTATTTTCAAAAACATTTTTTGTATTTATAGTATTTTTTTTATTATAGTTGACACTACATCTAAAAACCTTAATTTAAAATAGTTTTTAAAATTTTTTCATTCGAACGTAGTCGGATACCTTAAATTATATCAGAGCAATTTTTATTTAAGGGGTATGAACATTATATTATGAATAAAAATGTTCTATTCTCAAAATAATTTTTTCAAAAATATTTAATATTAAAATGCTTCACTTTTTATATGTTATTTATTTTTTTATTAATATTTTAAGATTAATATAAGCGTGAAAAAAATTGATAAATTTCTAATTGGGGAAATCCAAGGTCAAAGATGAATACCGGAAATGCACTCATCCCCCCGCGTCTCACTCCTTAATGGGGTGGAATCGTTGAAATGTGGTCGTCTCATAATCCGTTGATGAACAGAGGATCTACTTTAAGGCTTTTAATCATCATTTCATAAGATTTCTAATTTCATTATTTTTATAATTTTAAAATAATTAAACGGAGGAAAATGATTTATATTTCCTTTTCATATTAGATACACACACATGCATGCATTCTTATACGAAGAACGCTTATGCGAGAGACAAATCTACAATTCCCGCATAATGCTGGGGTTTTTAACATATGCATTTTTAAACATGGAAAAAAGAAACTGATGAATTGCTATTCAAAAAATCAAAACCGGAAAAAAATTACAATTTTGTTGTTAAAAATATCAAATCTGGATGAATTAGAAATAAGGATTGGAGTCCCTTTATCAAATTCAAATATAAGTGCTTACGTATGTATAGTTGTTTTTAAATGCAAATATTGTAAAGAAAAAGACAAATTCCTTGACATCTAAGCACAATTCAGAAGGGGACTTGTCCTTTGACTTTGCAGCCATGTACCTACCCTCCTCAGGGGTTCATACAAGGCCTTTAAAATGTTCTAAAACCTTCCGAGACATAAAAGAAAACATTCCTCAGATCAGACGGTGTTTATTCGATAAGTTTCGGTACGAAACTGATTTGAATTTCGAAAAGACCTCTTGTGAAGCAAAGTTTCCAATTTGTTTGAACAAGGCGATGTGGGAATTCCGAATCGCCAGACGGCAAACTCATCAGCTGGGAATTAGATTACAATAGCATTAACGCATATTAAATGGAGTACACCGCTGTTTGACTTGGGGTTCACAAACATTCATTTATATCTCTGATTACAAATCCTATCATAGACCTCGGAGTCTGCACCTCAAGAGTAGAAATTCCCATTTGGAATCCATTATCAAATTTAATGTCTATCCTGATCGCTTTCTGCTCCAAGTATCAGGTATAAATGTGTTCGGAATGAACTTTTTCAAAAACGCTTTATTTTTTTTTTGGTCCATCTTATGTTATATTTTTGAAATTAAAATAACAAATAATGATTGTACAAAAAAGTCTATGAAAATTAGATAAACCATGATAAATTTCATTATATAATATATACATTTAATATTTTTTTTATCGTACCGTTATCAAATTTAATGTCTATCCCGATCCTTTTGTTTGAAGCATCAGATGTAACTTTTGTACGGAATGAATTTTTTGAAAAACGCTTCAGATTTGTTTTTCCCTTCAATCGTTGTTATGTTATTTCTTTGTTTGTTGTTCAAAAAATATAACATAACAAAGATAGAAAAAAAAATCTATGAAACGAAGCTATACTGCTATAAATTTCACTCCATTTTATGTATATTTCATATTTTTGTATACTTGGTATAATATATTTTAATGTACAGTTATCAAATCTAATGTCTATCCGAATTTATTTTGATTCAAGTATGAGTTGTGATCATGTTCGGAATGAATTTTTTGAAAATTCTTTCCGGAAAATAAAATTGATTAAATAAAATTGATAGATTTTTAAAATTTAACATAACAAAGATAGAATTAAAAAATCTATGAAGCCAAGATATATCACAATTTATTTCATACTGTTATATGTATATTTCCTATAGTCTTATCGTACCGTTATCATACTTAATGTCAAACCTCATCTCTTTTGGTTCAAACATGACTATGTTAGGAATGAATTCTTTAAAACGTTCTTTAAAATTTTATATTTCAGATTGAGCATAATAAAGTTGGAGAAAAAAAATCTATGAAATCAAGATATAACAAATTAAATTTTATTGAATTCTATGTAAATTTCAAATTTTTATGTATTTTTATCGTATCGTTATCAAATTTAATGTCTATCCGGATTTCTTTTGGTTCAAGTATCAGTGGTGATTACGTACATACTGATTGGTTTTGAAAAAAAAAAAAACGCGCTGAAATTAAATTTCTGAAATTTAACAAAATAAATATTTGAACAAAATAAATCGAAGAGAAACCAATACTTATCCGATTAAATTTAATTTCATTGTATATATATTTCATATTTTTGTATACTTCATATAAGTATATTTGTATTGCATTTTAATATGTTGTATCATAATTGATAAAGTGCATTTAAAGAATATATGATTATTATATACAGTTACGAATTCGACCTCGAGATTTTGATAAATTTCACTTTTCAAAACGATCAGATACTGAAAATTGCATTTTTGGAATTAAATATGTAGACAACATATGTTTAATACTCTGTGAGCAAGAAGTTTCAGAAACATAACCTCTAAAATGGCATTTTTGATGTGACATTTAAACCAAAATTGTATATCGCCAAACGAGTATTATGATTGGGCATCTTTCACATGACATCTTTTCTTCAGCCTTTAATCCGTAAATGGAGGTATGAATTTCTTCACAAGAACACAGAAAAAGAGTCAGAATGACTCCATTTTTATTGTTCGTTTTTGTTATTTTGTTATCAGCATTAGAATCTATTTTGGAGAAACAATATCTAATACTATAATACGAGGAATGGTTGCCAAGTCGAAAATCGCCCCAGAATTAATAAACTCCGGTAAACTTGGGGGTCTGGGGTTTTTGGCCACGAGGAATCGATTGGCGCCGGTTTTGAAGCGCTACGGTCGAGCAGTTCGGAGTTACAGATAGGATATTTTTAAACTTTATTAGTTCGCCATAATGGCTACTTAAATTTTCAAGCGGTAACGTGCTGCCATCTATAGCCAATATGGCGAACTAATAAAGTTTTATGTTTATGCTGTTATAGGTTTATAATATAATTCTTATGTATGTATATATGTTTGGTTTTCCTAAATAAATTTGTCAAAAATATTGAACTTTAACACACTTCAATCTTTACCTTTACTTTACCTTTGTATAGAATAGTTCCCTTTCCAAACTCTAACTTTGTTTAGAATAGTTTACAATGGTGCACTTAACCGGTTATCTTTTCACCAATGGTTTCACAAATTTTCTTATGGCATATATTGTTTTGATAAATCACAATTGAACATTTAAATCTTCGAGTTAGCTTCGATACCTGTTTTCTCCGAGCTGAGCTCGGTCACCCGCTGGTATTCTAAAAATTGCGTTATCAAAAATATTAGCATTAAAAATACTTGTTGCTATAATCATAAATATTGGAAAAGTCGTTATTAAAAAAACTTAAACAATCTTCTAAAGAGGATTTACTTCCTTTATATTTTCCTGAATTACTGTTACTGTTAGAATATAACAAAAATAATGAATACAATATTTTTAAACATTGTTTTAAGAATATATTATTTTCCTTATTCAAATTCTAAGCGGTTTCAGAGGCATGGAGTCAATGATTCCATAAATAATAACAAAATCTTTGAAAAAGAATAACTCGGTTTCACGAGTCTTTATCTTTATATATGATTCTATATAGACTACCATATATAGACTTTTGACAACATACTGTTGAAATAACACCATGTATGTCTGCATGACAGTTTGAAGTTACTGAAAAGATGATTGTATCCAAGGACAAGGCATCACGTGATAATCAGAGGTGATGAACAAAGCAGATCATTTTGACACCTGACTCCTGCTACCAGTTCGGAATTCATGCGAATTTCTTTTTCCATCTATAAAAATAAGGTGGAAATGAAACTATAATTCAGATTCGAATTCTTAATGTATGCTCAAGAATAGATTGCATACATATTATTGATTATTTCATTATATTCACAATCTTACCCTCTAAATACGAAATTTTATTGCGTATTTTATTTTTACTGTGTATTATAAAATAGTACAAAAATATTTAATTTGTTAAAATCTTTAATAAAATATAAAATAAATTTATGAATCGTAAATTAAAAATATTATAACTATTAAAGACATAACTGGTTATAAGTTAAAAATAATAATAATGCACTTATGAAGGAATTTTAAGAGATAGGTTTAATCTTAAGAGCATATTTAGCATTACTTTAATAATGCTACGAAGGAAAAACCATAACATGGATGTAAACAAGGAAAAAAAAACCGTTATAAAATAATCTTTTATACGTTTCAAAATACCAATTTCCTGTCTCCTCGACTGACTATTAATCTTTGAAGAATGTTGCACTGAGACAAAAATAAAATAACTAATTGTGCTATTTCCTTCTTCATGAAGTTACAACCAAAGAAATGAAAATCAGTAACCCGAATAGTTTCGGCTAGACGGAGGACATCTAAAATGGACTTAAATTTCGACGACGATATATATTACTGCCGTTGGGAAATCTGTCCGGTGGAGAAACAGAAGTTAGTTGGATGGTGTTAACGATCTTGTAAGGTGTTATTTAAACTTTTATTCTGGAAGTTTGCCAGATGGGACTTATGTACCTAGAAACTTACTCAAAGAGAAACCTTATATATCGGAAATCTTTTCAGTCTAAAAAAATTTCCTAATTACGTTGAATTGTTTTCTGAAAACTATGAAAGGATCTTTTGTACCTTGACATATTTGGAAGACGATTAAATACTTGGCTTCTAGGAATTCTAATAAACACTTTATTTGCAAATGTTTTATGTTTAACTTTGTTAGTAGTGTAATATTTTATAGAACAATTATAAACATAATATTTCCACACTCACTCTCTTATTCTGCTACAGTCATATTGTTAACAATTCAACTGCAAAATTTATTTTTTTAAAATCCTTTATGTGGCTCATAGTCAAAATTGAACGATGACATATATACATTTTGAACGCAATACAAATAATTGCATAGTAAATTTTGAGAGATAATCTTAATCAAGCGTATACAATTTCTTCTTCATTGGTTTAAAAAAATAGCATTTCTCTGTTGAAAGAAGATTTTTTAATTGAAAATTTAAGAATTACCATACAAGCAAATGTAAATATTGATTTGCAACTAGAATACAGTAGGAGGTAAACTTTAAAAGGTTTGCTTAAAAAACGTGTAGGTTTTCCAGCTGTAATGTTCAACATTTTTAAAAATATAAAAAAAATTGTTTTTTAAATTTATAAGTATCCCGTTGTTCCTGCGAACATGAAATTATAGCTCATGCATTTTATTTATCTTGCTGTAGCCGTATTCATAATTAAATTAGATATACGAATGCTATCAGAATAAATGCAGAAAACTAAGTTTCGCTTGAGAAAAAAAATATATGTTGATTTTTATTTCATATTTTGCAGGATGCCACATTTGGCGTCTTATCAGAACAGAAAACATATAATCAGACAACTGTATAATAATCTGGTTCTATAGATGTCACAATCAACAGAAAGTTGATATAAAATTAAAAGATGTCAAAAAAAAAGAAATCGCAAAACTGTACAGAAAATTAAGTCTCGAAATTTAATGTTTCCCAAATATATATAAAAAAAACTGATAGCTAATAACCTAATAATTATTTCATTTACTGTTAACTTAATTTCTTTTCAAGAAATCATAATAATCATTCGTTTAGTGTAGAAAAATATAATTCATAATTGTAAGTAAAAATTTTAATATAATCAATGTAATCGGAAAAATTACCTTCAGTGTTTCTTTTCACTTTTAGGGAAAAAACCCATTCGTATTAACTAAGAAACTTCATAAATTACTTTATCCCACATAAGTTACCAAATTTTAGAGTGAAAAAAGCCACACTATTAAATAGTATTTTACTGGTTGAAAAACTTTAGTTCTTTTTAATTGTCCTTTTAGCTGTTTCGCTTTGAGGCATACAAATTGCTACTTCAGATGTTGAGCAATATTCTGTTACCACAGTTATTTCGTTCAGATACCAGATAAATATTTCGGACAAAAAAATAGGAAAAAAGAGGTTCTATGATGCTTGGGGTAAAATTAAATTATTAGGCGTATTTTTGTATGGTTAGCTGATGATTATGGTTTAATGAATCTAAAATTAGAAACATATCTTTGATAGCTGGAACTGTCCATAATACATTACAAAGATTGAAACTTGTTATAAAAGAATTTAAAAACAAGAAGGTTAAAAAAATTTGTTAATCGTAGTATTCTTTCTCAATTAAATTAAAAATAAAATTAGAATGAATTGCGTAATAACTCTGAAATAAGTTATTACATTGTAAGGAGAAAATAGTTCTTTTGTCTTTGTAAAGATAAACTATAATGTAACTAAATAAAGAATGTCCTAAAATTAATGCGAGATTTGAATTTTCCACCATTCTTGTAGCAAAGTGTCGGCAACGCTAATAAAACCCCGCTTGACAGATTATAGTTTATATTTTGGAAAAGTATAGCGTTTAAACGATGGGAAAACAAATCTTCACTGTTGAACAATATTTCAAAAATTGTGAAAGTATGGCGGCTATGGTTTGAAAATGTGAGAATCGGTCTCCAAGATTGGCGATTTATTCCATTGGATTTCTTTTTATAGAGATATTTGTTGTCACAGGTCTATGTTAACAAGCTCATGTGCATTGCAAGAGAACATCTAACGCTGTTTCAATGAAATTCAGCAGTATTTCTGCAAGATGATAATGGAAAATTTGACTAAAAAGCGTCTATGTGCCAAGAAAATCTAGAGGGTATTAGCCATACGTGTTATTCCATATATAACTCTACAATACCTATAAATGACAATATATTTTACAGTAAAAATCTAATAAATTAAAGTTTTTTAAAAAAAAATTCATGCAAATAAAAAAGCACTTGTGGTAGCACGTTATTCTATCGTTTAGCGCTCCATTTTTACTAATCCTAAATTATCTGTCTGATATTTTTCAATAGGATTACCAACACTTTACACAATGAATTGTGCCAAATTCAAATCTTGCGCTAATTTTGGAACATCCTTTACTTTTAAAAAGTACGTTAAAGTCAAGCGGGATTCTTTGTAATTTATAAGATTTTGCATGTTTCTATATTTAATGCAATTTCAAGAAATTCATATTTAGCATCATAAAGTAAAAAATCCTAAATAAAAAGATCGTAAGATAGAAATCTATTAAGGATCATTCAAAAGAAACTCTTAAAAATGGTCCCACCATCCCCCAAAAAAATCTAGCACTCATTCTTATACAGATAATTTATGACTTAGAGACGTTTTTTCCAATTTAAAACAAAATTTGAATTAGAAGTATTTTATTTTTTCATATAATTCCAAATAAAAAAACTAATCTTGCCTTTTCTATTTCGTAAATTTTTTTTTTGCTGCTTCATGAATATCTAAATTGTGAGACTCAAAAAACAAGAATGGGAGTAAGAAGTGGAAAAAACCATCTTTCATTAGTTCAGATGACATAATTTAAAATTATTTTAACATATAAACATTAAAACAAGCTGGATTTTAAAAGATTAAAATTTAATTATCTACTGAAATCCTGTTCTATTTATTTATTACTTTATGCAGAATTTGAAGAAGGAAATAATTTTTAGAGTTGACCTTTAAATAACATTTATTAATAAAAAATGAAATTAAGTCTTGCTTGAATCAAATATTCGGTGCATTTTTAATTTTCTGTAATTATTAATAACTAAATTCGAATGAAAAATCTGAAAAAAAGTGTTGAATTAATCCTGAGATTTAAAGGAATTACAAATATATTGTTAATAAGTATTTCTTTTTAAATGCTTTTACCATTTAAAGTGGGAGAATGCATTTGTTTTCAAAATTCTTAATCAAGTTTGTAACTTAATTATTCTTTTGTCAGTGTAGAAAGATTACGCGAAACAATGGTTTTTGAGAATTTCTGCGCGTAAAATTAGCGGAAGTAAAAAAGAATACTTGTATATAGAATTATAGAAATATTTGAATAAAAGTGTTATGAATTCTTATTGAATTTTTAGAGCAATTAGATTTAGTACTAACAGCTGTGCCAGATTTGCTCCACTTATTTTAGTAATTTTTCTTTAAAAATAGATAATTTAATTTAAGAATTTGGCGCTTTGCCCAGTTTTAGAAGTAAAAGTAATTTTAATCCTACGCCTACAAATTAGAATTTATACAAACTAATTGAATTCTAATAAATATTTTTGTCTTATTTTATAGTATATTATGCAGTTATAGAAAGTATCCTAATATCAAAAAATAAATTTTGATATTTTATTGTATTTTTGTTGTATCAAGTTTCCGAAAACCATAATTTTTTATCTGTTGGTAAGTCTGCTATAAAGGTACCTGTGGGAGTGATCTTCTCAAAACATTCTTTCGTAATTTTTAAAGTTTAATTTGTGTTTAAGACGCTTTTTTTCAATTTATTGATACCAAAATTTGGAATTAAATTCTAATTAATTATTGTATATTACATACCAAATTTATTACATTTAAATCATAGCGTTGTGAATTAGAGCTTCCGTGTTTCTGAAAATAAACTGATTGACTTTCAATTACCTATTGGATTTCATTCAAAAGTTTGTAAGGCGTTTACATTATAGATATTAAATTGATCTATTATATTTTATCTTGCTTAGTTTTTCAGTTTTCGTATTAACTGACATTCGAACATCCGGAGAGACTCACAGACAGACTTATTCTGCATCGTTTTTGCTTAAAATTTGATAGAAACCTACAAATTTGATGTAAATATATTTTGATTAATACCTTTGTCATTATGAAGGGATGTATTAAAGTTTAATTGAATTTCAATATGCTTATATAAAGCTATTTATTTTATCGCCAAGAAGGAGAATTTCAAGTTATTTCTTGTGTATAGCCGACCACCCTGCCACCACTGAACGTAGCAATATTTGTCAAGTTACTAGAAGCAAGATAGCTGACAAGATAAACACTACTGTGTATATGGTTGGTAGGACTACTTTAATTGTTTGTCTTAATATCATATTGATGGCAAACCCGAGAAATGCATTAAAGCAGATTTCAATGAAATATAATTATAGTGTGACAGTATAAGATCATGTAATGCATCTTTTATCATTTATAATACACAACTCATAAAATTTTAAATTCTACAGGAAAGAAAATAATATTCTTATTATATTCATCGCAAAATGCCCTCTTTAGTTTAGATTTCAAAGGAAAAGTTTAAAAAATAAAAATTTTTTGCTCATCAAGGAATTAAAATCCATTACAGACATCTCCTCACACACTCACATACAGACTTCTCCTAACACACTCACATACAGACATCTCCTCACACACTCACATACAGACATC
>JAPMOQ010029404.1:77194-88565 GCA_026543055.1 Argiope trifasciata | reverse complement strand
ACACACTCACATACAGACATCTCCTCACACACTCACATACAGACATCTCCACACACACTCACATAAAGACATCTCCACTCACACTCACATACAGACATCACCACACACACTCGCATACAGACTTCTCCCCACACTCTTGCACACAGGCATCTACGCACACACTCACATTAGGATATCTCCCCACACACTCACATACAGACATCTCCGCACACACTCGCATATAGACATCTCCACACACTCTCGCATACAGATTTCTCCACACACACTCACATAAAAACATCTCCACACCTTTTTTGTTATTAAAACCTTTTATCTCTACATAAAAATTCTTTTTTGATACTTTGAATTCATGTTTCTTTGATACCTAACAAATAATGTAGAAAATGTTTATTTCCATATTTCTGTATTCATGCACAAATGTTTCAAGTCAAATTTGTCCATACTTCAAAAGAATCTCTTTCGACGAGTTTCTTATGGTAAGTTAAATGACGTAGAAAATGATTTGTTTCATATATTTTGAAAGTAAATGAGGGAGTTCTGGCACAAACGTAGAAATATTAGTCATTTCTTTCCAATTTATCTAAAGATTTTTTATGGTTTTCTTCAGACTGATAAAATTACATAAACTTGAATTTAGCCGACATATTTCAAATAGTGATTTTTTTTATTTTCCTTTAAAGAATTTATTCCTGCTGTCTGAATTGGAAAAGGTTTGCTGGATCTTTATAATCTTTATCTTTAAGAGATATATACATTTTCGCATGGTAATGAATTTTGAAGAAGAATTTTATATTTCTAGTTAATATTTTTCTGATGATTGCTCAGTAAATTGCAAGTTGTTTCAAATTATACAGTTTTACTGCTTCTATATTAAATATTTGTGCTAACTTTTATTTCGAGCCTTCTTTTCTAAGAATACAAACATCTTTTTTTTTCGCTTGGTTCTTGTTGACTGTGGTGATTAAAATATCGTTTTGAAATTTCTGTTAAACATTGATAATTTTTATCAACTAATGAATATGCTAAGATTAGAAAGTAATTAACCAATTAATTAAATAAATGAATTATAAAAATGTTAATTAAAAATTAACAATTAAATAAGAAAATAAATCATAGATCATGTCAATTTAATAACTTATATGCAACTTTGTTTTAATAGTTTTTTTTCCCACAGAAAATTGTTTTTAAATTTCAAATTTTTATAAGCATGCAATTTGTGCTATTTTTAATGGTTTATAAGATTTTTTCTAAATATCTTTATTGTTGACCTTCTTCCTTTATAATTAAATTGATCGAAAAAATGATTAAACTAAAATGATTCAGTCGTTAGCTTTCTGAATCGAAATATGATCATAAAAAATACAAAAATGGAACATAGAATAACTCGGTATTGAAAGTTTAGGCTTGATGCCTCATAATGCGTATAAGATTTGAGAAAGATAATGCAGTAAAAATAAATGTAAATTAGCGTATCAATGCACGACAACATATAAAAAATGTAAATGATTGATGACACAATAAATCAATGCTTTAATGTAAAAATCAATAACTAACAAGTACAAGGCCAATTCTATAAAAATTATTAATGTAAACCATAATTAACAATATTTTCAAGTTCAAAGATAGATATAATTTGGTACATTCAATTCTAACACTAAAAAGAGGGCATTGTATAAAAATTGAAGAAATCAAAAATTGTTATCATTACTTTCTTTTGAACTTAAAGTTTTAAGTACCAAACAATTTCAAAGAAATTTTAAAACCCTTTTTGAACAAAACTTTTGGTACAGTATGGGAAAAAGGCAAATTGTCATAACTTAGACATCAGCAAAGATGAAAAATAAAATATTTTTAACAACAGTGAAAATATTTTGAGACTCGATACAAATATTAGACTGCTGTATTGAAAGCGACCGTTAAAACTAAAATTTGAGTAAAAGTTGTAAGACGATTAAAATTGATATAACTGAAGACACAACCAATTAAATTTAAAAAAAATGTGTATATTCATTCTTAGATATAAAGTTTTCAAAAATTATCGAGGAAATAAGCGAAAACTTTGATTAATTTTTAATTAATAAAAACTCTGATTAATACATAAAATAGGCATATATAATTTATATCCACCTTGTTCTAATGCCCTAGAAAATACCAGGAATGTATGCGCTGATAGTACAAATAATTTGACTTCAATAGAGAAAGGGACATCTAATAAGATGTGAATAGGAGACTCGAGTTTAAATGGTGGCAGCGGCAAACACTGTGCTAAAATGGATTCCCTGAGAAGTCTAAATGTATTTATCCCTTATCCCCGACATTGAACCTGTAGACCGTCGTTTGTTTCAGTCTTCGCAGGAATTCCTAATGACACAATGCTGGCTTTAGCCATTTATTCAGTTAGCACTAATTAGATGACGTCTCATATATTGGGAATATGCTGTTCCATGGTCTCAGAAAATAGCCCAAACAGTTAATTGAGATGTTTAAAGGTTCGATAAAATTTCTACAGCTACTTTTAATTTAAAAAAGATTTAGTATTGCCATAAATGGAATTAGATAGCATCTCGATAGAAGAGTGAATTCTCCTGTGGAACAATAAGCTTTTTTTTTTAACCTCAATGTCCTGTTTGGGTCTATATGACCGGATATATATAAACAGGAAAATTTATATTAAACATCTTTGCACCTCCGGTAAACAATACAAATATGTATTTCTAGAGGGATTTATTTTTTATTTTATTTCGTAGGGATATTTTTCAAATTATACCTAATATTCGTTCAGATGAATATGACCCAATGCAAAAAAAAAGATTTATTTTTACTCACTATTTTGTTCACTTTTATACGGGATATTTCAAAATAAAAGAATCACAAGAGTTTGCAATTTATACGTTTTCAAAACTTGTTTCGTTGACTTTTGTGTTTGGTCACATAACAAGAGTGCTCATGTAAGGCCCAATCTCTACTCTACTAGCAACGTTTCTTTTTCATTTCCTGCTGTATTTCATTTTCTGATACACTGTAAAAGAGCCGTGTCTGAGAACGCTAGAGAAAAAATGGCGAATCGCAGAAATCCGTGTCACGCTGATGTAGCCAAACCAATGGAAACTCCTGACAGTGGAGAAGAATAATCGGAGTATAAAAATAATAAAGAGATGAAAGTGAGATTGAGAGTCCTGACAACGATTTTCATTCCGAATATTCAACAAATAAATTCTAAAGAGAGTACTCATTCCAAGAATCATGGAATAAAGTGGAAGTTGGATAATTCTAGTGTAGGGATGGTCAACCAGTGACACGCATGTCATTTATGACATGTGATATAATATTTTGGGAGCACTGCCAATCAAAATAGTTTGCATTTTACAGTTTGAAAAACGGCATGGGACTTCATTTGATAAATTGAATTTGATCCAATTTGACTGGTTGGGAACTGAAGAATTTGAAATGAAGCTGATTGATTTCCAGTCTAGTTCAATACGGATTTAAAAATTTATTGAAGCTAAGAAAAGGTTGGAATTTATTAAAACAGGTTAAAAAATGATAAAAAAAATGCTAGTCACGAAATTTTGGAAATAGGAATTCGATTTCAGACACATTTAACAATTTGAAGAGACTGGTGCATGCAATTTTAAGCATTTTTTCATCTATGCATGCAAATTATTATTTTCAGATATGAATAGCATTTAAGACTCACTATTTAGACATCGCGTTAGGCAGATGATACCAATTCAGCATGCATTCTTCGAAAAGCAACTCTTCAATCATGCAAGCAAAAAAACACGTTAGTTGTATGTGTTGTAAAGTTATTTGTAGTATTTGTATGTTTGTAGTGCTTTTACAGTAAAAATAAGAAAAAGGTATTTTTCATTTCTTGATGAAGTACAATAGAGGGATCAAAATAACGTTTCCCTACCTTCCTAACAAATTGTTCTCTTCTTTTTATAAATGAAATAAAGCTATGATTTCATTATAAATAACGTATCATTCAATTTAATAGAAAACTGTTTTTTAGAGTGTCTAAAATGTATGCGGGTGTTATCTATTACTATATGACCAATGTGGAAATTAAAATATTATTTTCGTTTTGTAGATGTCCTCTGTGGACGAAATATGTTGTCCATTCTAGATAGATTGAAAACTGTATGATTTAAAATTAGTCTATTTTTGTGGAAATAATGATGACTTTAGTCATCCACAAAGTGATTAATCTGAACGTTCTTTAAATTCAAGTAAACTGATTTTGTCAAATATTTTAAAACTTCCAAAGAAGTAATCAGAAGTTTTAGAATATAAATAAAAGGAAAGAAACATTTTTTAGCTGCTAGCTTATTATTTTTTTAGTTTTGGATCAGAAAAAGTTATTTAACTTTTTTCTGCTAAATTCATTTTTCTTCTGTATTATAATGGTATTCTTGATTTCATGATTAGTTTTAATATGTTGTGTAAATATGACAATTGTCATTTTATTGATTTTGCAAAATGAAGTTCAAAATTAATGTTATTGAAATGAATATGATTCTGTAAATGTTGACCATTCATCTCATTTAAAGACATGCCATTAAAAATATCAAATAAACTTAATAAATATTCATATTTAAAGCAACATTTTGTGATGATTACAGGTATTATACACGTTTCTTAACAAACAGTGATTAAATGAATTCCCATAATTTAGTCGCAGATGGAACAGCCGTAGTTGTAAAGAGCATTGTTTAAAGAATAATTAGAAAATAAGAGGAAAAGACTGAAATCTGAAGTGAAAAAAAATTCAAAAGCTGAATTTTCTTCAATTCTATTTTATAAAACGCGGTTTTATAAAATGATTTATTTAAGAATTAAAGAAAAGTGCTTGAAATACCTTTATAATCGTTTTTAGGGATTATCTTAAGTTAATTTTATGGAAGCTGTTTTTGGCATCAAGAAATTGTTGAAAAATAAAAAGTTTCAGCTCAAGAAGAAAATAGGAATGAGTAAAGCCTAAAAATAGTTCAAACGATTAATAACTAGATTAAAACCTTTAAAAATATTGGAAACGACAGATCTATTATGGGAGAAATCTTAGGCAAATTCGAAATATATGATTGCAATATGAGCTTAAACGTTCATTTTCTCCATTCACAATTGAATTATCTCTTTAAAAGTTAAGTATGGTAGGAAAGATATAAAATGAGGGATTTCATCATAAACGAAATGGGAAGGTGATTTCTTGGTGATGGAGTATTAACAGAATAGCCGAGTACTGCTGATTGATGAAAATACATTATTCGAGGCAAATTCATTTGAAAAAAAGTGGAAAAGGTATTAGAAAAGTCAAAAAACTTTACTGTAGTAGTTAGTATTTTTTCATAAATCTCTTTATAATTTAAATTATGAAAGAGCTGGATTATGAATGGAAAGTATATATACATCAATGAATAAAAAGAGTCAAAATATTTTTATTTATAAAGCCCAAAATAGCTTTATTTATATAGCTCAAAATATTTTTATTAACAAATACATATATAAAAGGGATGTTATGATCGCGATAACGGAAAACGACTTTTTATTCCAAGAATAAAATGCATACACATCCAAGAAACCCAAACAAAAGGGCGGTCATGAAATTTTACAACAAAAAAATTATATAAGAAGAATGTAATAGGTATCTCGGTAAACCCGGAGACTTGATTACTTGACCATCAACATTCCAAAGAGAAAATCCATGCTCGTACGAGTACCTTCATTAGTATATAGTCTCCGCGAAAGAATATCAAAGTTATAAAAGGATAATTGGATTTCTGGTCTGTGTATATATATATATATATATAATATGTGTGTATATATATATATATATATTTATACAATCATAAAATTATTAAAACAATCAAAATACATTTCTTGATCAACAAAATTAAAACGAAACCAACTAGGTCGAAATCGAAATTAAAACTCAATTCAGAATTACACGCTAAAAGTTCACAAAATGAAAGGTAAATGAATAAGAACCAATTAATGAAACAAATCCACAATACTATATTCAAAGAATTATTTAAACGAAACAGAAACAGAAGTAACTACGAGGTGTCAATACTTTTGACCATTGTCCATCGATGCCTCACAGAAAAAATCCCTTATTAGGAATCCTTGCTTGAAAGTGGCTCCTGACGAAGTTTTCAGGCCGGATTCCTTTTCTATTGACTATTCTTTCTATTTTTTTTCTATTGATTATTTTGATTCGGTTGTCTTATTTTGTTAATTAATATATATATATATATATATATATATATTTCCCAACAAATTTGTTAAGTTCTTTGACTTGACATCCATTAAAATCTATAAATCTCCCTTTTAAGCGAAAGAGGTAACTTTAAAGGAAAACAATATTAAGGAATTTTTTATTCGAACTAAGTAAAAAAGATAATTTATTATTTCAAAACTGAAAGTTCCCAAGAAGTAATTTTTATAATCCTGTATAGTAAATTCGATATTTTGCCGAGAAATGTTTTTTGTATCTTCTATTTAAAGAATTATGATTTAGACAACAAAATGTTAAAATGGTATCAATGGAAAAAATACATTAAGCATCACTAAGCATAATTTAAGATATGGAAACATTTGCGCTGAAAGGCGAAAGGAAGTTTCTCTGAAACCTATAATTCCCTTTTAATTATTCAAAGAAATTTTCAAACAAGTCAATTATCGCGTCAATTGTCCCGGTTATTTGGGGATTCATTAACAGATAATCTGATTTCATCCGGGATGCTCATAAACTCCTGGGGGAAGTACTGATTGACTCGGGAAATATGGTCATCACTAATCCATTTCCCTTGATCTGTCATTTCAGTTCCTAATTAATTCCGCCTGAAATTAGATTTATAACTGCTAACTCTTGGTAATCAGTCTAATGAACAAGCTGATTTTTGTATCCAATTATTTCTGAAGTGTCTGTAGACTTAGAGAAAATATATCGAATGTTCAAAGTTTCATAAGAAGTCAAACTTTACAAATGTAAAGCAGAATTCTAATAAAGCAAAACTTAGTTTAATGAACCTTTGAAATCCCAATAAAACTGCAGCCCTGTTTTAAAATATATCCTTCTATGTTTTAACATAGTTTTGGTTTAAAGCTAAACCAAATAAAGGTTGTCGCAAAATTAACATAAAATTTCTACTTGCCACCATTTGTTCACTTTGCAACATTTTTAAAACCCTATTTGAGAGCTGGTAAATTAGGGCTTGAAAAAGTCAGTGTTGTGGTGGTAAATTCATAAGTCACATAACAACCTCCAGACCGGATTGCATACTCTTGTTCTTGGGGTTATGTCACGTGGCTACTAACCCCAATGGTAGTAACCTCTCGAATATATATTGGTAACCCTGGTTCTGAACTAATAAACGCAACCTTCGTTGCGGCCTCTGACAGTAACAAAAAGTCTCCATACGCTTGGAGCGATTAAAACTTTCTTCACCCACCAAAAATACTTGGTGCCATAACATCGTTCGTCTCACATCGCCTCACTGGAGGGGGATTAATGTAGTGGTAAGTTCATAAGCCTCACTTCCAGACCGGAGTGTACACTTTGCGGTTATGGTACACAGCTACACACACAAGGATTTGTACCTAGAGAATGCACAGTGTGTTACACGATAGAGAAAAGTGTTTAAGGAAGATTTAAATTGAATAAATAAAAAACTAAACTTTTTTCCCTTTGAATTGCTATACTTTTATTGAGCCGTAAAGCATACAAAATAGGGTTACGTATAGAATAACATGTAGAACAAATGATGTCCACGGCTTTGGTGACACATGTGTACTCTTTTGTAGTAATGTTCCATGTCCATTTTGTATAAATGTGGCTCAATTTCGTTGAAGCTGCGTTGAACTTTTTTCTTCAATGCACGTGTGCTTGTGGACTTTTGGGCATAGAATTCCGACAAAATAATCCCTTGAAAATCCAGTGATTTTAAATTTCATGATCTGAGGACAATCCTCAAATTTTTTAGCTGTTTTCTCCAGACTTTCATTGTTTTTGAATATTACTCAACGATGAAAATGGGTTTTTCCATCTCGTAACGCTCCGATTTTATAAATCATTAACCAGGAGTGTCAAATGGTTTTTTTAAAGAAGGCTGTCAATGCTTTATTGCAGAATAAGCAATTTATTTCTGGGTCTCTTTTCGAATCAAGAACGATTGGAGCAGTTTGGAAAAAATGAAACTTGCTCCTGGAAACATAACACAACAGAACCAACAAGTTAAGAATGTACCGAAAGATCAGTTTGTCTATTTCTGTTATGATTTATAGAGATATTCAGGAAATCACCTTGATTTTAAATTTTCGATGTCTACAATTTATTTAACAAATTTTAGAAATTATTCATCATATTCAGACTGATAAACTGTTTCATAAATAAAAAGAGTAGATGTTGACATAAATAAATTTATTGGAGTAACTGTGAAAATCTCATTTATCAAATTTGCCCCGGGCTTAAAAAAAAATAGGCTCTTTAATCTGAAAAAACATTTAGAACAATTCTTCATACTTAATAATTAATGGGCAGATTAAAATAAGAGACTAAATAGATTTAATATTTTGAAACAGCAGATTCCGTTGATCTTTTCTTCGAACGTTTAAATTATTTAAAATACTGTTATTTTATAATAATGTATGAATAAATCAGCCAAAACATACAAATACACACAATAAAAGTGAATAATAATGTATTCACTGATTATATACTCGCTGCATAATTTAGTTCGTTATCTTTTCCTTTGTTGAAATTAAAAACTATACTAAAAGTACTATTTAATTGTTTTTAATTGTGTTACTTATTGTAATTGTTTGTTGATTTTGTCTAATAATTCTCAGCACCAGCGCTCTGTGTATGTGGCTCTATGACGCTACTAATTAAATCTTAATATTTCATTTGTAAATTATGTATCACCTAATTTCATATTAACAATTGATAATTTAAACACCACACGATTTCTATCGTTTTCTCGGCACACAATTCGAATTATGTGATTACTAGCGGGTGACCGAGCTCCACTCGTAGAAAACAGGTATCGAAGCTAACTCGAAGATTTAAATTTTCAATTGGGATTTATCAAAACAATACATGCCATAAGAAAATTTTTGAAACCATTGGTGAAAAGATAACCGGTTAAAGTGCACCATTGTAAACTATTCTAAACAAAGTTAGAGTTTGGAAAGGGAACTATTCCATACAAAGGTAAAGTAAAGGTAAAGATTGAAGTATGTTGAAGTTCAATATTTTTTACAAATTTATTTAGAAAAACCAAACATATATACATACATAAGAAACATATTATAAACCTATAACAGCATAAACATAAAACTTTATTAGTTCGCCATATTGTCTATAGATGGCAGCACGTTACCGCTTGACAATTTAAGTAGCCATTATGGCGAACTAATAAAGTTTGAAAATATCCTATCTGTAACTCCGAACTGCTCGACCGTAGCGCTTTAAAACCGGCGCCAATCGATTCCTCGTGGCCAAAAACCCCAGACCCCCAAGTTTACCGAAGTTTATTAATTCTGGGGCGATTTTCGACTTGGCAACCATTCCTCGTATTATAGTATTAGATTAATGAGCATTTCTCTACTATTGCACTTCAATTTAATTCAACTGGAAGAAAGCCTGGATTTTTATGAATAAAATAATGCAAATCTAAAGAATTTTTTGTTAAAATAAACTTTTTATATTTATTTATTGCATAAATCATTAGTTTGATAAATTATTATGAGGCATATTGACCTTTTATCAATTATATCAATATGGATTGTTATTACCAAACAAAAGAGTCATCTTTTACTCCCAAATTTATCCTCACTTAATTATTACTACTGATGTAATTCCACCCATTTCGGTTTATGACATATCCTCGATTTCTCAGCACTTCCGTCAGCCATTTGCAGGGAACTAAGACTCTAAGATTTGAATAAATTGCTTCGCAGTAAGTCGTAGTAGGATTGTGAGTTTATTTTGAGGTATAACATTGTCTCTAATGTTTACAGATTATTCACTTTGTGCTGTATATACCCAAGGAGTCCTGATTATTAGAAGATATAAGTCATTTGCAAATGAAAGCGGTAATGGGCGGCATACTGTTCGGAGTATTCAAAACTTCTTGAAAACAGGGGCTTTCCGAAAATTTCACATCCGTTGGTTGTATCTAGGATTTCAAGGGATACTATCAAATCATATGATAAATTTTTTAGAGGAAATGCAACATTGTATAACAATTTGCAAAATATATAATAATATTCACTTTGTACGACACTGATTATTTTTGTATAGCTACTATTCATGAGGTTTATAGTTGAGTAGGAAAGGATCTATTATATGTTAATAAATATTGAAAAAAAGATTTTTTAAATATATAATTTTTAAATCTTTATTTATAAAGCGCTAAAGTACGAGGCTTAAAAATCGCTCTTATTGCATATTGTTGAAAGGTAACAGTCAAATATGGACAACAGCCGTTTGAATTACAGATTATGTTATTCGACGTTTTCATAGCTGACATGTATTTAATTCTTTGCTTAAGTAATGATTATAGATGCAAATTATTATTAGAAATGGTCTGGAGAGTGTTTATCGTGTCACCAAATTTAGAGGAAATATTATAAATGAAATATATGATAGAATTAAAGAAATAATAAAGAAAGAAAATTTCAACGAGAACGAAGGTAGGCTTAACCATCCAGAAATTGATAATCATTAAGACGTAACTTTGGTATTGCGATTCATATGTTCCAAAAGAATTAATGATCTTACACCTGATCATATTTTGTGCATCTATCATTACTTCATAACAGTGCATAATTCAGATTTCAGTAAAGGAATGTATAAAGTAAAAGTGGATTTTTCTTTCAGTTCATAACATTATATGCTGCATTTCATATATATATTTTTTAAATCTTTGAAATTCTTTTCAGGAATTCTGGATATAAAAATTCTCATGACGATTGGTCCATTTTTGGCATGCCCCGTCAATTATTTGCTACTACCTAATCCAGAAAGGTAAGTTATAGAAATTGTTTATCCTTTTAGTTGATTTGTTGTTGTTAAGTAAATTTATTATTGTCATCGTTCTGAATATATATTTCCTAATATCTCATGAGTAGGTAATTTCTCACGTTGTTTATTAAAGAAGGCTTATTCAATTCATTTTTTAAATGGATAGAACAAAATATGACAAGCAAATTTCTTGTCAATCGACAGGATTATTGTAATATATAATCGATTCTCTATTTATCTTTTGAATTATTGCTCTTGAAGTATATTTAATTCCATAGAAACTTTACTATACTTATGAAAATGGCGCACTATGGTCAGAATGGGCTCTTTCGCCATTAAAAT
>JAPMOQ010029404.1:63483-73692 GCA_026543055.1 Argiope trifasciata | reverse complement strand
AATATAATATAATTTTGGATTAAAATAAATTTTTAAAAAGTTACGAAACCAACAGATATAATTAATAAACCAAAAATGCTTTGAAAATTGGAGTGAATGATTTAATATTTTTTTAAGAGGAGGAATAAAATTGCTTAATTTTCTCTAGTTTTGAAACTTATAAAATGATTTGCTCAGAATTTTGAAGATACATGTCAAAATGTATTAAATATTAATTGAACTAAAACATGAATTCTATTCTCTGTAATCTTTAAACATAAATTGATAATAAGAATATTCTTAAAAGATGTTGAACAAGATTATGTTTAACAAGTATGAAGGACATTGAATTCTATAACTGATAAATAATTAAATTAATTATCAAATTAAATAATAAAACAGTAATTACTTAAATAATTTAATTAATATAAAATCTATTTTTTCTATCAGGGTTTTCTTTTCTAATTAGGTAAGAATTTCAGGGATATACGAAATAAAATTTCTATAGCAATCAAATTCAACTTTAGCATCATTCCTCCTTTTGCATCGCATTCTTTAAACATTGTTTAAAAAATATGATTAACTGATACAAAATTTCGGTTTGAAATTATGTTTATTTTTTCTGATATTTATCATTTTTTAAACAGGGCAATATGAAGGAATTTCAGAGAAATACCAAAACATCTATTGCAATCAAAACCGGCTTTACGCATCAAATGACGTTTAACAAAATATGAAGGAGATCACATTCCTTCACCGCTATCTGAGTGGCATAAAATTTTATTGTTTCCGCAGCAGTGTTGCTCTTGAGAATAAATAAAATTTCTAATGATTTGATGTGCCGGCTTCCGCGTTCGACTCTATTTTGCTGTCGCTATTTTTAACACTTAAATAATATGAATGTGTTTTATTTAAAGCACCGCACTCGTGCAGCAGGGACATAATTCCTAATTGTCCTTCATCCCCAGCCCATGTATGGTGTCTGGAATAAGCACCGGGAATCGTAAAATTGAAATAATAAAGTTTAATTTTACGGCTTTTCACGTTGCGCAATAAGCGTGCGATTGTCTGGAAGAAAAAATTATGCTGATATTTTTTTTTCAAAGCTATTATACTTTTATTTTAATTTGGGTCAGATTTAAGAAGTTGTGCTGATGTTGTTTTTGATTTGAAGGAAGCTGAGTTAAATGAATACGTTAGATATGGATGAATAAATATGTTTTTTAAACGAAACTCATTATGTTTTAAGGTTTGTTTATTAAAGCATCTGATTGTTTGTTGTCTTAAAGCAAAAATGGCAGTTTAATTTTTTTAATGCTCTGCCGTATGAAGTATGTAATGAGAAAGAGTTTTAAGAGAGAAAGAGATCGATAATCGGATGATTATCGATCTCAACTTTATAAATAAAAATGAATGTTTGTCTGTATGTCTCTTATGTGCTGCAGGCCGCGGTGGCCTGGTGGTAAGATCTCGGCTTCGGAATCGGAATGTTTTAGGTTCGAGACTCGATTCCACCGAAGAACCGTCGTGTGAGGGGGTCTCATGCATGTTAAACATGTCAGGCAAAACGTCCTTTCTCTGGTGTGGCGTGGTGTGAAGAGGAGGGTGCCAGTTCAGGTGTCGTCCTTCTCATCTGATCTTGGTTCAAAATTACAAGGTCCGTCCCCAAACAGCCCTCGTGTTGCTTTAAACGGGACGTTAATATAACTAAACTAAACTAAAACTAAAAAAGTAAAAAACTAAAATTTTGGTAAATGGCAAATAAAAAAAATTGGAAGTAAACATTTTAATAACTTTAAAAAGTATAGAATTTTTCAACAACATTTATGCTCATAAAAAAAGTATTAAGTATTCTTAATCCAAATGAATTCTTTAATAATTTTAGGCTAGAAAAATTGTTTGCTTTTAAGGAGAACAAGTGATTTTTTCTTTTAGAGCAAAGATTACCATATTAAGTAAAGACCATGAATTATTTTACATTTGCAACATTTTTATTATTAATTGTAATATAGGGATTTAAGGTGCTGCGGTGGCCTGGTGGTAAGGTTTTGGCTTCGGAACTGGAGGGTTTCAGGTTCAAGACTCGATTCCACCGAAGAATGGTCGTGTGAGGGGGTCTCTTGCACGTTAAATCTGTCAGGCCAAACGTCCTCTCATTGGTGTGGTGAGAAGAGGGAGTTGCCAGTTCAGATGTCGTTCTTGTCATCAGACCGTGGTTCAAAATGACGAGGTCCTTCCTGAAATAGCCCTAGTGTTGTTTTACAACGGGAAGTTAATATAACTGAACTAAATAAAACTTTGAAAAACAGAATGACGTGAAACTCAAAACGCTGTGCCAGTATATCTGGTGTAGGCTAAATCTGTTGGGATGATGCGCCTTCTCTCGAAAGTGTCCAGAATCTCGAAGAGGGGCTTGCCAACTCTTGTGTCATCTAAGCCATTAGATAGCAGCTCAACAAGTTAGAGGCAAGTGTTTTAAAATCCTAGATATCTATACTCTAAAGGCCTTATCACACGACCAAATATCGTCAGTAGTTTTCCTTTCCGCAAGCAACCGGTCAGGCAAGTTTTTCGTCATCGTCAGCCTAGTGTTTCTTTACAACGGGACGTTAATATAACTCAACTCAACTCAACTCTTATGCGTTGCTGTGCACTCATCCGATTGCGATGAAATGTTAACTAGTTATTGCTTGCTCTTTAAATGTTCGGACCGAACCTAAAAAAATCCATGTTTTTCACATAACCAATTGTAGGCTGGATGTTTATTAGTCGGACAGTCAAAAAATTATTTGTTTCTGCTGAAGACTTTACTCTAAAGCTTTAGAATACTAAAGCAAGAATAGAATAAATACTGTTTACACCTCCTTTAGATATCACTCAATTTCAATGAATGTGTTAATTTCTGATACGAAAATAAATACTATTCATTCTGTAATTCCTAATTAAAGAATACAGCTATTTTAAATTTCAAGCGATACTTCCAAAATTATTTCTTTTGCGGCAGCAACGCCTCGGGTACCAGCTAATATATGATAAATTTCAGATTTTATACATTTTTAAATAGCTATTTTTCATTATTGTTTTTTTTCTGAGGAAAATGTATTTCAAATGTATGCGTATTTCAAATAAGTCATGAATAAAACAGCTGAAATATAACTTTCTTCAAACTAGAAGATTATATCTGTACGGAATTCGATTCAAAATCTACACTGAATATTAGTTTATATGAAGATGGTTGAAAATACCTTAGTAATCTTTTTACTATAGAATAAAAACATATAAAATATAACAGTATTTTATTTTATACTTATAATTCCCTATTTGAAGAAAAATTCGAATATGAAATTAACTCCTCTTGATGTATTAGTATTTTGAATTACGGAGCAGTTATGTGATTCTTTTAACAAAGAAATATACTAGAAAATTCAGTACTTGATTATCAGTTAATGGAGTAAAATAAATTGTAAACTTTTATTCCGTATTAAGAAAAATTCCATCTAATAGATAATTCGGAAAAAAGAAACTTTCCCCAATTAATATACCTAAAAGCGAAAATAAAGTGTAAATCTTTACAAAATTTGCTTTTATTGGTATACTTGAAAGAAAGATATAATTTTTTTATATGCTAGTCTCCTTTTACGACCTGCTGGCTCACTATAATTAAGTTCACCAAATTTTCATTCCATTATTTTATATATTTTGATCCTTAGACATTTTTTCAACAAAATAGTTTTAAAATTCAAATCTTGATAATCTTATAACTCTTACTATTACAGAAACCATAAGTCTTCAGTTCATTATACCTATGCCTCACTTTACTTTTCGGTCTATTTTCCAAAAAATTTCAATTTCAATTTAAAGCAGAAAGGATTAAATTCAATTAGCCTAAATATATTATTTATTGCTGTAAGACAAGGTTTTTTTTTTTGAAAATGCCAGCACACAAAACAGAATCGTTTAACTTTGAATTGTTATGTGCACAATAGAATTAGTTTTAAGTATGCACATTTGAAAGAATGATTTAATAACACGTTTTCCGATTCATCATAAATTCAGTTTTCATTTTTAGATCTAAAGATATTCAAATGATGTAAATAATAATATTTTGTGATGAAATTATTTATTATTTATTATGATAACATCTAAATACTATAGTCCTTTTGTCCTAAAAAATCCTTTTTAGTGAATCTTTCATTTTTAAATTTATATATATAATATAATAATATTTCTATCAAATGCAATTAAATCTGCTCGAACTATGAATTTCAATATAGTTTTTAAAATTATCATTTGTCATTTGTGGACATCATATTTGAACAATCTTTAAAATTATTCTTTTCTTTCGATCTGACTTTTGCATGATAATGTTTTTAAAATTTAAATATATAAATATAAATATGAATATATTCTGTATTGAATAAAGTCTAATTTTCGGATAGAAATATATTCCCATTATTGGGATTGAATGGGGATTGTCATCTCTCGTTAAACCCTTTGTAAATCGAAATAAAAACGCAGAAATATGTATAAAATATTTTCAAACATTAAAAAAATCATCTTATATATGTTCCCTTTATAATAGTATTAAAATAATTAAGCATTACTAACCAGAAATAATTAATGCTCCCATAATGTATGTTCAAATACAATTTATTTGAATTGGATTAACTTCAAATTGATTTTTTCCTAGAAGATCATGATATTATTTAGTAGCACCAAAATAATGATTTTAAATACTTCAAATAATTTAAAAATGTTTGATTTTCTACTCAATCAGAAATTCTGGATATAAAGAGGAATTTCAATTTGTATATGCTTAATTTTGAATTATAATTGCAATCTATCTCATTTAATGTTATCTCAGGGATCAAAATTTCTCAGTATATACAACTTATTATACATTTACTATTTCCTAATTATCTTTTGAGGTAAATTTTGAGCCGAAAAAAGGCAAGGAACAGAACACATTGGATTGCATTCAAAAATTATCCTGATTCCGTTACAGTTATGTTTTTCCGGATAATTAATTATACATTTTTTCTCTAATATTTCCGGATTTCTGAAATGCAAATTCAATTATCTTTCTAATTACAAATGGATCCGTCATACTAATTAAATTTTGGGATTTGTTATAATAAAAAAAGAGCATTGATATCCAGACGTGGAATTTTCTGCGAGTTATTAGCATTAAACAAATAAAAAATATATGTCTGGCATTTCCTGGAATTATTGTGTTACTTAAAATTCTAGGCATTTATTAAATAATTAGTTAATATAGCCTGCTTTTCAAGGAATTAAAATCCTGTCATATTTACTATTTTTAATCTATAGCATTTCAAAGTAAAGTAATTTTTATTATACAAAAACTATTTATCGTTTGAAATATTTTTTTGATTAAAGTAGAATAACCAGACAATTGTTCAAAACAGCTTATAATAAATTTTCCTCATAACCATTAAATATCTGCTGCATTAGCAAATGTTATTCACAAATGCTGAAGATAGAATAAAAAAAAACATTTTGAGACAATTAAATAGTTCAATTTTTCAATAATGAAAGATAGAAAAATAAACCATATTTATTGTTTTTTGAAAAAAAAGTTACTAATCGTCAGTTTTCTTTTGGAATTTTGCTAACATGTTGTGGCAATAGCTATTCGAAAGTATTATGGTACTTCAACTATAATAAATATATCATTTACCAATGAAAGCATTATTTTTTTGTCTGAATTTGAGCTATTGTTTACTTTTTAGATATGACGAAGAAATTCTTTAGATGGTAGAAATGAATGTCAATGAATATGTAATGAAATAAATAAAAAAGTAATTTTAGTAAATTATAGTAGAATACTTCAAAGTCCTAATTTTGGTTATCAGAGCTTATCTGTTGCTTTTTCTTATTTCAATATTTTTGAATTTGAATCAATTAGTTTTCTCAGTTTTTATTTAAAAAATAAAACATTCGAAAATAAATATCAGGACGAAATTGGTATTGCTAAAAATGCAATTCCCATTTTTTTTTTTTTGTTTAAATATAATGTGAAAATTATTGTTTGGATATAATTTTTTCTAAAGCTTCTGTGGAAATAAATGTAACAACTGATTATTTTTAACAACTAAATATTTCATAAATTTTCATGCTCCAGATTATTGATAGTATTTTTCTATATTAAATTATAAGCGTTCAAAATTTATTTCAATTCTGAGGAGATATTTATTTGATATGACCTTGTTGGCTTTATTTATTTTAAGATCAGCCACCTTTGATGTCTAGCTATTTTTCCAAAAAAAGTAGATTATGTATATTTTCAATTAAAAATTTTATATATAACTTGAGTATTTCATTAACAAAGTACATTTAATCTACAAATTGCAATACACATGAAAGCTATGTAATTTTAATTGTTTTATTCCTGTTCCAATTTATGTATGTTTTCATGAGCGGATAAAGATATTTCTTTTAACCTTTATCAATGGAAAAATGTTAATATTAAATGCTTTATAAAACAATCAAAATTGTTTTAATTTCTTTGCAATTTAATGCAGAAAATTAAGAAAAAATATATTAGCAAAAATTTACCAAAATTCAAAATAAATCGCATGATAGTTAAATTGCTATCAATATAATGAGAATTATTTAAGTTTTGAGAGGATGTAGAATTTCTTTCTGTTATAGCAATAACTTTGGAAATTATTATGGGGAAAAACGCTAAATTCATATTTTGGTTCTCATTCATTATTATGTGAGAACATGGTGTTTTTTTGGTTTGAGATTTCTGAAGCTTCAAACTGCTTAGGCAAAAAATTTGCTATTTAACACTTTTGAGGCATCCATTTTCCGATTTAGGGTTATTAGAAAATAAAGCAGACGGTTGCAATATTTGGAGATTTATCTCCAACTAAAGTTGCAATTTGATTTTCAAATCATACTGAATTCTTACGAATTATCTTAATTAAGGCATTAACCAGTTTGAAACTATCAGGAGATAATCAAATAGTGCACGCATCGATATTTAGAAAAACAATAACTTTTTTTCCATCTCAAAACTCCAAACCTTTGTTTGCTATTTAGAAAAATTAAGAATGAAAGTTTAAAAGAATAATCATATATATGGATAGAGACCAATAAAGAAATCTCATAATTATTTGAAATCACATTAAAGTGGTTAATGATTTGAATTAATTAAGACAGATAATGACTTTAAAATAATAATGTTCTTGCATAATAACTTGAACTTTAAGATCATAGATTTCTTTAAGATTTTTTTTATTAAAACAGTGAAAAAATACCATGTTTTATTTCTCTAGAGCAGGTGATCTAGGCCTATACTATAAATCGCCAAAACACCCACACATTTTCTCTATAATTTTTAGTCAAGACCAGAAGGTTTATCAGAATTCTAGGCATGTAATGAGAATTTCCTTTCTGTTGGCAGATCTCCATCTACAACACCTGTTATTACACATATTTAATGCTGAAATCTGACCTTCTCCAAGTTATTGTGGGAAAGTTTGCTAAGCAATTTGGAGGGCAGATTCAAATTTATTGGGTCCATAACCAAAGGGATCTTGCTTATCTTGAAAAGAATACATTAATCGATCGCCAAAGTAATCTAAGCGGAAGGGCAGTACTTCTATTAAATTGTTTCTCGTATGATAAAACCAAACTTTCTTGTTAGAAAACATATAACCTAGTTGTATAACCCGCTCTCTATTACTTAAAGAAATGAGATAGGCTTAATAATCGTTTTAAAAACTGCTGAAAACTAAAAAGGATTTGTGTATTACTGATATTTTATCTAAAATGGTGGAGTTAAGTAAGGTTAATTTTAAATTGCTATATTTGTCCTGTACATGAAATTATGTAAAAAAATATGAAATAAATTTATGAATATTTTTTTCAGCATAAAACCACATTATTTCTCTATAAAAATATTTTATTTTCTGCTGTTTATTTTTTTATTTGTAGCATTTATTTCCTGTGATCTATGAAATACTGATATTTCATATGAATTGGTGGAGTAAAATAGTGATTAATGATATTTTACAAATTTTTAATTGCCATTTTTGTCCTATAAACAAAATTTTGTAATTTATTCTTAAATAAATATTTGAATTAAGCCAATGAATCGATTGATATTCTATTTATCATAAAACGCATTATTTCTCTGCTGAAAAACATTTTGTCTTCTGCTGCTTAATCTTTCATTTATAATTCATTCCCCATCTGTACTAATATGCGTGTGTTTACAAGGGCACTCTGTTTGGTGTTTGATCTACCCTCACGAAATCTAGGCCATATATACATTGCAGAGCAGAAGTATACATGGGTAAAAATTTAAAAGTTTTATTAGAAATTTAATTCAAAGTTAAGCTCAATTTTGGCGTTTTTCTCCATAACTTCTAAAAATATTACTACACAAAAATGACCTTATACTCAAAATTTAAAAATTTGACTTTTTTTAATGAAAGCATTTTAATATTCGAGCAGAGCGTTCTGAATTTTGGTAATTGAAGTATTTTTTGCCTAAGCTATTGTAATATAATATATTGTTGCTTCATAATTCAAACCGTTTTCAGTATTTATTTGTGTGAAGTACGAATCTATTTCATATTTGTATAGTACACATGAAGAATATAAAAGTGATGTACTCAGATGATCAGAGAAATTACATTTCGACGTCGTTAGACATGACTGTATTTGGATTCACAACTCTCTCCTTTTCCTACACCCACGGAATTAAAGGGCGAATGAACATATTAAACAATCATGTGTTGGTTGAAATTCCATTGGATCATGGTTGAATTTCCATCACCATTTGATATTTAAACATGTTTTCATGGAATAAACATAAATATTATTCTTAAGAAATGAAAATGAAAGTAACCACTGGAAAAAATTTCTAGAAAAAATACTGAATGCCAAAACCGATAACTCAAAAAAAAAATGTGGAATTTGTTTCATTTATTTTTTTAATGAAATTAAAAACATTATTTAATTCTTTAATTTTCTTTTATTCCTCAGATTTATTATTTATAGAGACACCAATATGAAGATAAAATTTAATCAAATTTACTGATAAACTAATTATCAAATTCTGAAACTACTAATTAAAGTAACGTTGCCATCCAGAACACGAAAATATACAAAATTTTACTATATCAGATGGAAACAAATGCAAAATTCCATCGTTATATACATGAAACAAACCAAATTTAAGTAAAAGTAATTTCCATTTTTGAAAACAAGTTAGTTTTGCTACATGGGAGGTTTGTGTATTGAATCGGTCTATTAGCAAACATTATAAGTAACCACACGCCTGAAAATAAAATTATTTTGGGAAATATAACGTTTTTATCTTTGGGCATCTTTAACTGCTCAATAAACACAATGTGATGAAAAGTAATCCTTTCATTTAAATGTGTATCAATTACCAACAATGTAACTGGAGATCGATTAGGTAGTTAACGTTACATTAAATGTCTCCATTATTACAGAGTAATTAGGGAAGATAACAACTAAATAGGTTGGACATTAGGTTAAATAGCGTAGGATTTTTAACTGCCTATTAATAGAACATTTACAAGACTTGATGAGTTTTCGAAGTGAATTAAGCATTAAAAAGGAGCAAATTAAGGAATATACAATTTTGCTTTCACCATTTCTTAGTTGATGGCTGCCACGGTAAGTGGCACTAGAAATAGGCAGATCGGAAGTGCCTTAAAAGTAAGTTTGGACATCTGTCGTAATGATAGCATTATATTAGTGAATTTGTGCTTACGTAGTAAATTTATTCTCGATAGAAGGGTTAATTTTCAAGCCATATTCTCATCATTTAGGGGGAGTATTTATTTCTGATTCTGTTTGGAAAATACACTGTCTGAGAAGCATTTACGCGTTCAAGTACCCTTATTAATAACATATCGTGAATGGTTTCAGTACTTCAAATCAAATGTTCATGGTACAAACGTTATGTTTTGCATTTGGTAGAACAAACTATGAGAAATATACCACAAATTCCTAGAAATCGAATGGAACCATCAAAAGAGGCCGCTATCGAACACAGCTGCTGTGTTCATGCCGACAATACCAACAGATGAGATAAAATTATGCTTCGTTTGGCCATATGTCTCATATAAAATGTCCTGCCACAGGTCTCATGTAAAATGTCTGGCTACATGTCTCATGTAAAATATTCGGCCACATGTCTCATGTAAAATATTCGGCCAC
>JAPMOQ010029404.1:46421-63473 GCA_026543055.1 Argiope trifasciata | reverse complement strand
TCATGTAAAATATTCGGCCACATGTCTCATGTAAAATATTCGGCCACATGTCTTATGTAAAATATTCGGCCACATGTCTCATGTAAAATGTCCGGCCTCATGTCTCATGTAAAATATTAGGTCTCGTGTCTCATGTAAAATGGTCGGCCACCTGTCTCATGACCAGTCAAAACATGCTTGAAGAAGCTGAAGTTCAATGTATCGACCCACAATGTTGCCAGGTTTCGCTTCAACCTACAACTTCCATTTATTTCGATAGATTTCTCAAGAAAATATCAAGAAGATGTGATTATATTATCTTTTAAAATGGCAATGCTATACCACACGTCTTATGACTAATCAAGACATATTTCGAGAAGATAAAATAAGAAGTCTTATTCCACCTCCCGAACTTTGCAGGCATTGCTCCCACCAACTGCCATTTGTTTCAAATGATGTCCCAAGTCTGGCTGATCAGTATTTCTGTTCTTATGAAAAAAAAAATCAAAGAATAAATGACTTTGCGAATCATCTTAAAAGATGCAACGTTTTATTGAAATGGTATCCGAAGGTTTTGTATAAATAGGAAAAAGTAAAGACCAACAATCACGGATAGTACTTTAAATTATGGATAGGTAATTACTTCTTAAAAATAATACTTCTTCTGAAGAAAGAACGATTTAAGTACAGTTGTAAATGTATTAAATAATAGAGTGTGCACTTATTTTAAAAACCTGCTATGATGTTGCTTTTAATCATCATATGAAAGAATTATACTTCATTAACAATGCTCCTTTAAAAATATAATTATAGAAATAATTTATAAAATATTAATGCAATTTTTTGAAATACAAAATGCTAATTTTTATTTTATTTGCGAACTTATTTTCGTATATAATTCTTTTAACTGGTAATAAAAGAAGATGAAATATATAGTATGAAATATTAAAATTAATTAGAGCTGATATGAAATAAAATATATAGAAAAAAATTATAGTTAAAAACTTATGGAAATGTCGATTTATGAAACAAAATGACCTGTAATTAATATGTTTCCTCTTAATTAGTAAAGAATCAGATTAAATATAAGTGTTCCCCCCTCTAAGCTGGAACTATAATTAGTTTTATATCATTGTATCATATATTGAAGCAGGTGTTCATCGTGGTATAGTACTTATTATTATTTGTGAAATATTTTCAGAATCATTGTACATCTGTAATTTCAATTCAAATATCACTTGACAGTTTGTATTTAACTAACTGTTTAAAATTTTAGGTTAATCCAGTATAATTTTAAGTAATTTAATTCGCTATCATTTTAAGTAATTTAATTTGATACTATTTCAAGTAATTTAATTCGATACCATTTCAAGTAATTAAATTCTCTGCCATTTTAAGTAATTTAATTTGATACCATTTCAAGTAATTTATTTCGGTACCATTTCAAGTAATTTAATTTGGTACCATTTCAAGTAATTTAATTCAGTACCATTTCAAGCAATTTAATGCAGCATGATTTCAAGTAACTAATTCAGTACCATTTCAAAAAATCGAATTGGGTATACCATTTTAAGTAGTCTAATTCAGTATACCATTTTAAGTTGTCTAACTCAGTATACCATTTTAGGTAATCTAACTCGGTATAACATTTTAAGTAGTCTAATTCGGTATACAATTTTAGGTTGTGTTATTCGGTATACCATTTTAAGTTGTCTAACTCGGCAAACCATCTTAAGTAGTCTAATTCGGTATACCATTTTAAGTAGTCTAACTCGGTATAACATTTTAAGTTGTCTAATTCGCAATACCATTTTAGGTTGTGTTGTTCGGTATACCATTTTAGGTTGTGTTATTCGGTATACCATTTAAAGTAATACGAGCTAAATACAGAAGGAACATTAGAATCCTTCTGTCAAGTATGATGCGCTGTGGGCGTTGGATATATTAAATAAGTAGTATCATGTACTTGAATCATAAGTTCGTTAATACTGGAATACTCTGAAAGCTATTGTAAGTATAATAAAATAAAATGAATCTAATTCATCTAATGATTTTAAAATGATGTTCAAATATTGAAGACATATTTACAGATTTTTAGACACATGAAATTTATAATAGTGCAGTTAATAGCCCAAATTTTCGGTTATAAAGTATACAAAAAGTCTATAATGAGTAAAAATTTGATTCTTTCATGAGAGCGGTAGTTAAAACTGATAAAAAGCTTAAAACAGCAAACGATATTCTCTCGATTCTTTGTCGATTCTTCTTTTTAAATTGAAAATTTAAAAAAAAATCAGTTGAGCAATATGAGCATCTTAATTAAAAAAGAATTGTTAATTAATAAGAAATCAAACGATAAATTAGTTCACAAACTGAAAATGACGTCATTTCATAGACCTGCCGAACAGTTGTAGTTGCAGTTGCAATTGCAATACTATTAACGCTTAGATACATCTTATTTTCTTGAAAAAACATGATGTAATTGAAACTGGAAAAAAAATTCGAAGACACAAAAGTATATATTCTACGATACTTTGTAGCTCGAGATTATTTCATTAAAAGAAAAATAAAATGATAAACCAGTTGCGCAAACGGAAAGTCTTATTCAAAATAAGAAACCAAACGATCAATTAGTAAATGACGTCACTTCATATAAACGCCGAACAGTTGCAATTGAAATAATGCTTTCAGTTCAGATTCTTAATACTTTCTTGCAAAAACAGGACGCATATTTTTCATTTAGTTTTAGTTTCTCACATATGTAATATAGAGAAAATATTGTAAGCTCCCAAAAATTCAAAACTGAGATTTTTTTAAAAATCTATTTTATGTGAAGAAATTTTCCATGGTTGTAATACTTTATCTCTGTTTACCAGAAAGTAAAAGTAGATATCAGAACCAAACGGATGCCGATACTCATATGTAACGGAATGAAGCGACTGGAAAAACTTCATTTTCCCCCATTGCGTATTGGAGGTCCAATAAACCGCCATCTGCCATGCAAGTGGAGAGACAATGCTTCTCATTGAAGGGAAGACACAGGCATGCATTTGCCAAGTAATTGGACATTGTTTTATGTGCTCTTTTACGAGCAACGGAAGGCCAAGTTAAACGACGGAGGGTAGTTTTATGTTGACTTTTAATATCGGTACGACTGCAGAATCGCTCTTCAAATAAGCAATCGGAAAAGATCTGAGGCAGAGGGTCACGATTCCGAGAGGAGATGTCGGAAAAGGGAGGGGGTAGTCTTTACTCAACGCCTCTTCGTATTCAACGGAATATTCGCAAAAGGAAATCAATGGTAGCACGTATTTGAAACGTCACCGTCCCATTGTGACGGAGGAAAATTTATTTAAAACATCTGTGTGTCTTGGAATGCTTTGTGTATCAGAAAAGAAAAATAATAGCTCGTAGCAAAGCTTTCAACATAGAATCACTGGTTTGAGAATTCCGTCTTATATATCTAAAGAAAGCGATTAGAAATGGAAACTTCTCTGTGATCCCTTAATTGTAAATATTCTTTAGTAGATAATTTTGTGCATTCTAATAGAAAAAAATAGCCTACTCACCAGTTAAATTTAATTTTAAGTCTCCATTTAAGGCTTGTTGTCACACATAATTTAACTCTATAACAAAATATATAACATTAAAAAATAATCCAGTGTTTAACAAAAGTGTTTTCTTTGTAACTTGATGAGATTTAAAAAATGTGTTTTCCCTTTTAAATAAAAATAATTTATACTAATAATAATACCAATTCGATAATTTAGCTATAATATTGGAATATTAAAATTCGGAGATATATTGTTTATATCATACGTGATTGTTCTTTTAAGTTAAATTCAGGACTTGGAGTATATACTTTCTTCAAAGTCTGCATTTATAAATTTGCAGGAAAATTGAACTCGTAGTATTTCAGTAAAATACATGTCAGTCGCTCTGATTTCAACTGCTATTATAAATGTACAATGTAAAGCTATTAAAGTAATATGGTTTTAATATTTCACAATTTGGCGAGAATATTAGCAATAAATTAAGTATAAACGATTTAACATAACTTAAATATAACTTAAATTCTTGGAGAATCAGCCAGCCGCCAAAGATAGTAAATAAATAGAAAACATTACCTATATCAAAATCCATTTAAATAAATATTTTAAATTTGAAATATATATATATTATAAAAACAAATAATTCTCGTTGTTATTTTTTAAAAATCTATTAATATATTTAAATTCAATAGTCTGAGTTGAGTTTAGAATTTCATAAGGCTAAATGGGTAATTTAGCAATAAAATTATTTCTTTGCTTTTTAATTTATTACATACTAGCCGCCTTTGGCGACCAGCTGGTTCGACATGAATAAAGCGTTCTAAAATTTTCAATTAAATCACATATTCATTAGCCTTGAAATTATTCCGGGCATTGATGGACCTGAAATTAATATTTTCTTTAAGATGATGGACGGAAAGTTCTATAAGTACAACTTTTCCTAATAATACTCTTTAATTTTATAAATCAGTCAGTTTTAACCTCGGTTATGCTTCCAAAATATTAAAAAAAATTCGATGATGTTGCCAAAATATTAAATATGTTTTTTTAAAGAAAGCGAGAAAGGGAAAAAAAATATTAAATTAATGATACAGATATTGCAAACGATTACATAAATATGCCATTAAGTCGGGATTTCAATGCATATCCTGTCTAAATTCAATCAGGTTCACCGTAAATAAAGAAGATTTATTGACTTAATGATATAGATATTGCAAACGATTGTAGAAACCTTTGCTTTGCATTTATTTTTTAAAGAAAATATCACATTTTATATTTATTTTATTTTATCCAGTCACGTGCTGAAAGTTGCATTTCTGTAGATTTATTTTGCGATGATACTTTTTTTATTTGAGCTTCAGGCATTCTTTTATTTTAACTAGTCACGTGCTAAAAAAACATGGTTAAAATTTTTCTTTAAAAATTCGTTAAAAATAGAAGCTTACATTATAAGTAAGCTTCTTAAGCTTGAGTTATACATTAAAACACTGATACCATTAGAAAGCTAATTTTTTAATCTTTAAATGGATGTAAAAATCATGTTTATGCGATCATATTTTCGGAAGTTATAGCGGAAAAACGTCGAAATTTCGCTTAAATTTTAATTAATTCAAATTCAAATTAAAAATTCGAAAAAAGGGCTCCGAGGTGCACATTCCGGACCTCCAAGGTATACATGTACCGAATTTGGTAGCTGTAGGTCCAACGGTCTGGCCTGTAGAGCGCCAACACACACACACACACATTGAGCTTTATTATAAGTATAGAAGAAATATAGAGAAACTAGCAACCTTTGGCGAAGAATTTATATACTCAAATTACTGACTTTTTAGGTAGTAAAACGGTTAATATGGAATGTTTTTCTTAAAAAAATCTATGTATGTTTGTTTCTCATGGCCTTTGCCATGGACAAGCCAGCTGTTACGAAGACAGCGATTCAAGCCATTAGGGATATCTTTTGTTTTAGTAGCACCACCAAGATTGGTTCAAGAGTACAACTTTGTCACTTACGCATCACTCATTCGTTTGCACAACCCGTTTTTGCAGGCAGCACATTCACACTTTTCACAGATAGAAGGGATGAAGAACAACCATACCCGAACCGGGACTCGAACCATGGACGCCCTTATCATGGGGAAGTCATACTACCCCCATACCAAAGCGCAGGCATTCTATGTTTTATTTGGTACAACTGAAAGACATATAGTTGAATCAGTATATTATAAACTATTGGGGCGCTAATTAATACATGTATATATTACAAAATAAAAGCGGATGTGAAAATCCTACTTTGGAAATAATGTCCAAAGGCTACAGTAAATGTTTTTTTTTTTGATTTTATCGCCAACTAAACGCTTGATAGAGTATTTTGATGGATGAATTTGAATTTCACCATATCGAAAATTAAAGCCAATGCAAATTTTGAAGAAAATAACGAAAATAAAGAAAAAAATATGCGAATATAAAATTAATATAATATGAAAAGCTGATTTTTTTAAACTTTAAGGTAATGTAAAAAGCATTTTTGTGAATATCAGTTTCCACTAGCTAGACATAAAGATTTCCCAACTAAAAATGAATAAGATTATGTTCGCATTCACTGTTTTTACAATATATATATATATATATATATAGATATATATATATTTTCATTAATTAGTTATACGAAATGTTAAATTAAAATACAGCTGCAAAAATGTTTAATGAAACAATTTGAAATTTATGTATAACCTCATGTTGTTTACATTTGACTGTTGCCATTTGAAAAAAGTGCAACTTACGATACAGTTTTATATATTTAGATTAAACGCATATCCTAAATTAGGGAGTCGTCAATTTTAATGTCCTGCTGCTAAGGAATTAAAAAAATTACTTTTTCTGTTTTTTTAGCAATATGAATCCAATATTCAAAGAGCCACGAACCAAGTGGATGAAATTCGACACATGGGTTTTACTGAAATTGCGGGATGAAAACTGAAAACGCGACAACTTTTTCGCGTATTCTCAAATAAAGGTGTTACCTTAGAATACAGTTTCCATAGAACTGGTGCACAATAGGTACGAAAAACTAAATTTTAGAGTGAATTTAACATTTTCTATAGGATTTATTGTGTCATCCTCGACGAGGTTTCATACGATTAATCCCTGGCATTAAGTTAAGGACATTCGAAAAGTGAATTTTATTTCAGATGCGATTTCTTCAACCGATTCAATCAAAATTTTGAAATAAAATTGCACTTTTAGTCTCAAAATCTCTTATTAAATTTGATGCTTTTCAATTACAGTATTTTTGAGTTATTGTTTGTTGTTTTTGAAGGTACAGGGCAACAAACAATTTTTTTTTTTGGATTTAGGTCAAAATTAGGTAGGCATCTATAGAGTTTAAATCTACAAACCAAATTTTATTTAGCTAGCTCTCTTCGTTTTACGGTTGCTATGTTAATTTATATTCAAACAGTCGTACATACAGACTTCCAGTGAATGGGTTTTGCTCAAAATGCGACACAAATGTTCAAAATTAGGGTCACTAAACGTTATAGCGATTTACATCAGTTTAACTCAAAGCGTTTGCAGTTATCCTACATGGACAATTATTTAAAAAAATGCGTTTTTCAAAATCAGAGAGTTCTAAAACATGGCGAATTGTCAAAATTTCGGAGTAAATTTTTTTGACGATTACAGTACTTTTTCCGTGCTACTTATATGAGAAAATTAAAATCAAACAAAATATATATTTGAGTCCATAAATGCAAAAGTAATTGTTTCAAATATGTAGTTAGTTTTATAAATTCTGATTACGGAATATTTTTATCGATTACAAATATTAGAATTTGTAACAGGATTTCTAACCATAATTTTTGGCAACCTGATTTATTTAATTGCTCTACGCATTAGTACATGAAAATAGCGAAGGAAAAAGAATTGCAAAACATTGTTTAGAATTAGTTATTTGTCATTCGCATCACCAGTTTCATTCAGTTTAACCATTCTTATAGTCAGTCATGTTTGTACTGTATGTGCCATCTATTTGTGATCCAAAATTTCCTTAAAAATAAATCCATAAAGAGACGAACCATTTTACAAAAACAAACCAATTTTCGTATATGGCTATATTTATTGAAATGCATTTCATTGTCATTTTGAATAATAGGACTTGAAAACAAGTTAAGCCATCGCAATGTTTTGCAAACTATATTGAACAAACGATAAATAAAAAACATTAATTAGAGTTGTTAACGGATAAAATAGTTTTTCCTTATGGTAAATCTTGATTATATTGACAGAAATTACCCATATTTTAATTAAGGTTGTTTTGAAATATTTAAAATATCTATTCAGGAAAAATTGCATGGTAATGAATGTGACAAAAAATTATTGTCTTCATTCGAGAGTATTCGTTAGATGTCAGAGTAAATTAATTACGAACAAGAGTGGCGAAATAAAATTTTCAAACAAAAGATTTCATAACTAACAATAGTATTATTGATTCTTGGAATAAGAAGAAAAAAATATGAAGAGAATTTGTATAAACAAATGTAGATAGTAGTAAAAAGGATTATTTCCTTGAATTTACAGAAAACACCGTGGGAAAGGGAACAGACGTGTTTTTAATCAGTAATCACAAAATTAAGTTATGAAAGAAATTTAATACTATTGTGGAAATGTATTTCTTTTGAAAAAGGTAGTTGAAAAAATAAGTTAAAAAATTGTACAAAAAAAACTAATCTGTTTTTTTTTAATGTTAATTCAAAATTTTATAGTTCCGTTATAGATTTTTATTTCCTCGTATGTGTAATCTGGTATAGCTTCTTTTCATTAAATTTGCATATTTATATTATATTGCCGCATTAAAAAGAAACAATCGAGTCTCCATAGCTGAAGGGTTTTAACACTTTTCTCGTAGTCAAAGATATCAGGATTTCGAATCCCGGAAGATTCAAAATTTGTTTTCATATTGTTCCTTGATTTCTTTATCATTTATTTCGTGTTCTAGAAGATTCCGGACCTTTAGTTTACCAGATGTACTCTGAACTATTCTGTATGCAGAAAAGTATTCTATAACTTTCCCTGCTGGTATAAAATTCGAAGATAGACCGATAGAAGATATTCTCCGTTCAGAGTTGAATTAATAAATTGGTTTAATTGTATTTCATGTATGATCTTGAGCTCTATCTTCTGTCCGGCTGTTCGAATATAAATTAACTCGATAATCACAAATCGAAGACAATTAAATTGATAAAATTAGATATATTTAATCTCTACTGTAGACACCTGTCAAATTTTGAGCTATGGGTTAACGGTCTGTCGTTTAGTTCTTTCAGAAACCTGAAAGCTCATTAATTCAAAACTTCCATGAATGAAACATATCAAATTTGGTATGGAATTTTTTGTCTACAAATGCATTTTTGAGTAAACTTTTTGTTTCAGTCTGTATAGAAAATCATGGCAAAAAATTGAATTTTCTGAAAAATTAAAACCATATTAAGAATTAATCACTAATAATGATGATACGATAGATTCAGTAATAATGCCAAATTCGCGACAAAAATATTTCTATTATTATATTTTATCATATAAGGTGTTTACTGGCATGGCAAGTTTATTAGAGAGCATGTGAGAGCGTTTTGGGGACACCACTGACTTTGCTTGAGTGTGGCATAGTTTAAGGTATGAAGAAAACATTTATTTCTAGAATATATATTTATATTACAGTTTGAATGACAATGTACGAAATGTAAAGAAAAAGGATTAGTATCTTCAAAGTTTTCGACTTCAATGAATTCTAATATTTTGTATCCTTCTCATTTCGGAAACTGAAAATTTCATATTATAGAAAGGAAATTATAGAAAGGAACAACTTTATTTATAAGTAGAATTTGTACCAATTTAAGCGTACTGTTTCTAACTCATTTTACAACATCTCAAATTAATTAACGGAATTTGAAGAAAGAAAAATCTAACTCAGATTGGCATGGTGTTTAAGAAATACGAGGGCAATCCCCAAAAAAGGTCTGCTATTTTTTGGGGGACGTAGAGAAAGTTTTAATACGGTTGTTGGCAACATTGTTGTAAGTGGTGTCTTCTCCGCTATCACATAAGTAAGCAGGTGCTTCGTTCGGATGATCAGTCTTGGCTTGGCAGCCATTCGAAACGGAGCCCCCGATAAACGTTACCGCCAAGTATTCGATTTTTGAACGCAAAAGGCGTTAAACCGGTTGAAATTCACCGCCTATTGACGGAAGCTTATGAACAGTCGTGCATGGATGTCAAAAACGCTCACAAGTGGTGTAGAGAGTTTACAGTCAGTCGTACTGAAATTCATGACGAAGAAAGGAGCAGGTGGCCGTCCACTGACAACGAGACAATCGAGAAAGTTGAGGAACTCACGCGTAAAGATCAGAGGATCACTCTGGATGCTCTCTGCATTTTGGTTCCTGAGGTTTCCAGAAGAACCATCTACAGGATTTTAACTGAAAAGTTGCAAAGTTCAACGCTTCCTGAAGGGCATGGCGGCAAGCTGGTATGACATGGGCATTGTAAAACTGCCACAGCGTCTTCAAAAATGCATCTACCGAAATGGCGATTATGTTGAAAAATAAAGCATTCTTCAATCTTTAAAGTGAGGAAGCAATTATAGATAATAAATGGTTCATTGTATATCTAAAAATATAGGAGACCTTTTTTTTGGGATTGCCTCGTAACAACAAAAAAAATTTGTAACATTTTTTGGATGTAAATATATAGTGGCATTAGACATTTTGTTTGTCAGTATTAATGTTTTCAGTATGTATAATATTGACAAATACTCAAACCTAGAATAACGAATCAAAACTAATAGGGATCCATTAATAGGAAAAATTCCAAAAACAAAATAAAAATACTGTCGGAAACAAAATGATAGCCGTAGCATTCAATACATCAGTCTGAATTTATATTTCTGAATTTTATTAAAATTACAGATTTCAGATCATTGTCCTTTACTACCATCCAGTATAAAATATATAAATGAAATTGTCAATTCATGATTTCATAATTTTTATTTACATATAATTTTATTCTCATGGTAATAAATTAGTCAGTTTAAACTTTAAAAAATCCTGTCTCGGTGTCAAATGTCAAAACAAAAGTCTGGATTTCGCGTTTAATATTAATGATGATATTGATCCTTTTTTCCTCCGCATAATATTACAGACGTCGATGGAAGATTATATGTTGGTAATATGTAACATATATGTTGATACTGTTTCAAAGCGCTTTGGTATGCATAGGCATTTCGAAATACGTTATTAAAAAAGAGATTAACAGCAAAATTTAGTTATATGCTTTAGGCATTTTAAATATTTTGTCATATTAAAAATGCTTTATCATGCATACATCACAAATTAGTCATATATTCTAAACATTTAATGGATTTTTTAATTTTAAAGAGTAGATAAGTATAATGGATTCTTAATTATAACGTGAAGAAAATAGATTTCAAAAGCTAATTTTCATGAGGTTAATTTCCTGTTTATTAGCATGGTAATTGGGAACCAATTTCTCAGGCTTTGCCATTTATTTAAATTTAAAATAATCTGAGATAGAGAAGAGGTCTGTATTCTTAGTTAGTGCCTAATTATTGTCTGTGTAGCTTTTTAAACAAGGGCTTTCTTTTCAAAATAATTTAATTATTCAGTCTATCTCTCATAGGAGCATTCGCAGATTGTTACATTTATTTTGCAGGGTTTTTATTTTTATTTTTTTTATTTTTTACCAAATACATAATTTCTATCAAATTAAGAGCAATATTTATTCAGACTGTCTGATTTGTCGAATATATTTTAACACGTTAATTGCAAAACGAATAGAGCTAAGTTGATAAGAATATCGACACATATTTAACAATTATATCGTAGATATCAACGAATTTTCAACCAAATCGAATGAGAAGTTGAGCATATGTTGGTTCACCGTGATTTGGAAGTCCAGGGTTGAAGCTCTAGTTAGGGCATGGTAGTTCTCTACTCTGTGTTCTATTTGTAAGATGTGTGTGAAACAGCCTCCCTGTAAAAAAGGGTTGTGCAAAAGAATTTGTCTGTGATCTTTATATGGTCTAGAAGTCAGACTTCTGCCCTCGGGTGCTCAGGGGCCTTTGCCCTCAGAAGATATTGCAAACTCGACTTAATCGCTTAGTTTGTCAGCGTATTTGTGAAGTGTCATAAGCAATAACAATATAAGTTTGTTTATTCTTTCAGAAGCACGTAAACTTAGTAATTCAAAAACACTATTATTTAAGTTAAATTCGTAATTTAATGATAAATTATATGATCGAGATTAAATTATAAATTATATTTTCAATCATTAAATCTACGTGATTTAATGATTGAAAATATAATTCTATTTTAAATTATTTCATTCGGTTGTGAAAAAGCTTCTAAAACAGAAACAAAACTTTATTAGAGTATATGGGAGAAATTTCTGGGCAGACCATTTCTGCTAGTTTGTAGCAGTACCAAACAAAGCATACGCAATTCCACAAACAAACAATTGTAATATTCTGTTTCATTTATAGTATTCTTAGATTAAATGAATTGATTACATTATCATTTAATGCTAGTCAGAGATTTATCTAAATTTAATTTTTATGGAATAAAATCTGCGCGCAGTTTTAATGTCTCTGATGTGGTTACTATGACAACGACATGAAGTAACTCGCGTAACGTCTTTAACCAGTAAACTCATCTTGTCAAGCTATGTTGAAAAGAAACGCTATTTAAACGTGCAGTTCACTTTTCATCAGCAGACATCGCCTGGATCTTAGGTTAAGGCTTTTACTTTAGCGTAAAAGAGGATTTACACGATTTCCAGATGAAGAATGATAAGGAACGTCAGTCTATTAAAGGCATCCACCAATCTTTTCTTATCAGGTCCTGTTTGTCCTTGAAAATGTGGACTACAAAGAACAGCGTTTGAGTCGAAGAAGTTCTTTAAATTAAGACAAAATAAACGCGCCGACTAAAAGTAAAAATAGACTTTAAAGAGGAAATAATTGCGTCTAATGGATTTTTAGAGTCGTGAATTGAGAGTTAACTTACAATTAAGAAATGCCTTATTTTGTATCAAAATGTTCAGGGTTTCGTTCTAATGGATTTCTGATTTTCTGATTTGAAACCATTATGAGTTTAGATTATGACATTTTAGGGCATTAACGATAGGAAAACTTCCGTTGGGTTTTATACAGTTTTACGTTAATATAATTGTAAAAATTGTGAAAGAAACCTCTCAGTTACCATTCAATACAGTGTAATAATTTTACATTTTTAAAAATTTAATTTTGATTTTAAGAACACGTATTGAGTAGTAAGAAAAATATAGATTAATATTTCTGATAAATTCAGCTTTGAAAAATAATACATTTATTCCTCTTAACAATAAATAAGCTTTTGTATTATCTGATTAAATTGCATTTTCGAATGCAAAAAAGCAATTTATTGTTTGATATTTTCAATTGCTTCTCGGTGCATTTAATATATCAGATCGTCATGCATTTGTTTAATTTTATTTGTATTTATGTTATTTCAATATCAGCTTCAAGTATATATCATTAATAATATGAAGTAAGTGAATTCTTGCATAAAACCAGCTGTTTTACCACCTTCACAACAAACAAGGAGGAAAGATTCACCAAATACAATAGAAATTTTCAAATAAATGTTTACACAAGGGTTAAAGAGAGATACGGTAAGAAGATTGATTCATCTGAGTAGGTTTTAAGAATTTATGTATGTTTAAGTTATTCTGATGTTTGAAGGATTAATATGAACTTATTATGCTAAAAGACATGACATATTTGTCAATAGAATTAAGGAATTTTTGATTTCTGATTCTACGTCTAATGTAAAGTTGTAGCTAATATGAAAGGCAAGAAATCATCTGGGTACGTTAATGTCTTGGTATTCTTTCTGTTTACTGAGATCGAAAGACAATAAATGTCGAAATAAAGCGTGGCATATAATTAATAGCTTTAAGGCGACACAGTATCTCAATATTTTTCTCTTTAAATTCTAATGTTTAAAATTATATTTTACATTTATTTTGTGCAAAATAGTACTTTATAACTCTTACGTAATTTTTTTCAATAATTTAATATATATATTTTAAATATTTCTTAGAAATTGAGTTTTAGAAAAATTAAGTATTTTTTTAATATGAAAATTTTGCTCCAATGTTTTTTCTAGGCAATTATTAATATACTACATAAAACTCGGTATAGTTTTTTCTCTCTGCCAACAGTGTTTATTTTTTATAATTTTTATTGTAGAAAACAAACAAAAAATAGCTGAAAAATGTAGGAATTTTAACTGGGGACATTTTTGAAGAAATTACTACACATCTTAAGACTAATTCTTTATTAATTTTTATGAAACATATATTTCTGAACATTCATAAAAACTTTCACACCTTTATCTTCATTTTTAAGGCAGAATTACACTTCTGAAATGTAATATTGCAGTAGCAAAAAGCGAACATGGAGAAAATGCATTTAAAGTTTTTATTCATCTAAATCAAAATATAAAATTTATCCAATTTGTCTGAACTTTTACACGATGTTGAAAGTTAAAAAATGAAAAAAAAACTTATCGAAACAAAATACTATATTTGTATATTGAAGATATATAAAGCAAAAGTAACGAAAGATCAAAATTTCACAAATCTTAACATAATACCTTTAAAAAAATCAATGCCCATGTCAAAATTGATTATATGTATATTTCTGTTATTCTTTTTGCTGTTTATATTATTCTATTTGCTATTTATATTATTCTTTTTACTATTTCTGCTATTTTCTTTGATTGATGCAGTAGTAACTTTTGAGCATTTGCTCCAAATGGCATTGTGGAGATTCTCATTGAAATTTTGTGTCTTTAATCCATTATATAAGTCAAACAGCTCACTTGATGAAAGGCCTTGATAAATTGGCAATAATTTTGCCAATTGAGCTTCTTCTATAGGTGTCTAAATTTGAAAAGTGGACTCGGCAACATTGTTTCATCTCCTATCATGCGTCGAAAATTCTTCAATAACTTAATAAAAAATTAAAGTTAAGACTCTAACATTTTACAGGCACATTTAGAATGATTCAATTTATCATATGAGCTAATAAAAAATTTCGATGTTTTGATGATTTTCTAGTCCCTTAATAAAATAGCAGCATTGAGTTAATTTGAATATTACATATAGTGGTGGGCGTTTAAATTCATTTCAAAAACTCCTAAAGAGATATTCATTTATTATAAACTAGCCGCCTTTGGCAACCAGCTGGTTCGCCATGAGTAATGGGTTCTAAACTTTTCAATTAAATCACATATTCATTAGCCTTTAAGTAACTCCGGGCATTGATTGGCCTGAAATTAATATTTTCATTAAGATGATGGACTGAAAGCTCTAAAAGAACGCGTTTTCCTAATAATATTCTTTAATTTTATAAATCAGTCTGTTTTAATGATTGATTTAGAGGACTGATTGACGTAGCAACTTTTATTTAAAATATTAATAAAAATATATTGTAAAACATGGCTCACAGAGCAAAGTATGAAGAAATCTAAAACTCATTATTCATAAATGTATTGTTTAACTCAAACTACATAAAATGAAATTATCTACTTCATTTAGATCAAATTAATAGTATTAAACAATATATTAATAATATTATTAATATATTGTTTAATACTATTAATTTATTATATTATTATTATATTATATGCCTATTAATAATATTTTACAAATTGGCCATTGGAAAGGAATTTGAATTCATATCCTGTATAAATTCAATCCTGTATAAATAAAGATAATTGATTCAATTAATGATTTAAATATTGCAAAAAATCATAGAATCCTTTGCCTTGCATTTTTTAAAGAAGATATCACATTTTATATTTATTTTATTTTATCCAGTCATGTGCTAAAAGTTGCATTTCTTCAGATTTAATTTGCGATGATAGTTTTAATTTTTTTTTTATTTGAACTTTCGACAAAATGATGGCAACACAGTGATAAAACCTAATTTTTTCCCTTTGACGTGCTCTTGCAGATTTTATAGAAACCTTAGATGTGCATTTATTTTTTTTAGAAACTATCACATTTTATAATGAAAAAAATATTGAATTAATGATACAGATATTGCAAACGATAATAGAAATATGGCATTAAGATGGGATTCCAATGCATAGCCTGTTTAAATTCGATCAGGTTTACCGTAAAGAAGATTTATTGAATTAATGATTTAGATATTGCAAACGATCATAGAATTTTTTACTTTGCATTTATTTTTTTAGAAAATATCACATTTTATATTTCTTTTATTTTATCCAGTCACGTGTTAAAAGTTTCATTTCTTTAGACTTGATTTACGATGATAGTTGTTTTTTCGAACTTCCGGCATTCTTTTATTTTATCCAGTCACGTGATAAAAACATGGTTAAAATATTTCTTTAAAAATTCGTTAAAAATAAAACCTTACGTTATAAATTAAAAAACCTGATATCGTTAGAAAGCTAATTTTTTAATCTTTAAATTGATATAAAAATCATGTTTGTGCAATCATAATTTCGGAAGTTATAGCGGAAAAACGTCGAAATTTCGCTTAAATTTTAATTAATTCAAATTCTAATTAAAAATTCGAAAAAAGGGCTCCGAGGTGCACCTTCCTGATCTCCAAGGTATACATGTACCAAATTTGGTAGCTGTAGGTCCAACGATCTGGCCTGTAGAGCGCCAACACACACACACACGCACACACACACACGCACACACACGCACACACACACACACACACACACACACACACACACACACACACACACATTGTGCTTTATTATAAGTATAGATGATAACTAAAAAAAATGGTACAAATAATGAGAGGTAGATTTATGATTAATTTTTAAATCCATTGTTCGTTTATTTATAGATTTATTTATATATATAATAATATATATAAATAAAAATATTAAATATTTACAATGTATTTATACTAAGCAAAAGATTAACACTGAAACCATTTTCGAAAAGAAAATGAATTATATATGGAAAATCTTCCAATAAATTTAAAAGACTTAAATGAAAATATTTAAAAAATAAGTAGTTAAAGTTGATGCAAACATTTTAACTGTGTAACAACTTGCAGTTACAATTAAAATGTGTAAAACTTGCATTACTGTTTAATAAAAAATTGATTTATCAAACTGAATTAATTACATCACTTATGTAGATCATCATTTTGTACATATCATGTTGTATTAATTCAATATAATTTTTAAAAATATTGCCATACTTTTCCCATATTTCTAATACTAATAAATGTGTAAATCTGTCTGTTTGGGTGTCACAGAAAATACCATTAAAATTAAAGTCGAAAAGAAAATTTGGCACAAATGTTATTCAAAGAAAGAGAATGTACTGGAACTATGCAAAAATATTTAAAAATTTAATAAAATTTAGTATTTTTGTATCCGGTAAAATTTGAAAGAAATCTCAAACAAATTTC
>JAPMOQ010029404.1:8018-46411 GCA_026543055.1 Argiope trifasciata | reverse complement strand
AGAAACGGAAAAATTGATTTTTCCTTTGATAAGGATTTTAAATGTTTACATGAATAGTCCAATGTTTACAGATATTTTATACTCCATTATCTTTCAGCAAGGTTCTTGAAAAGAGAGTCTTTGCATACTTTGAACTTGGGAAGAAAGGAAACTAAATAAACATGGTTTGCAGATGAGTAATCAAGACAAATATAGGAAATTTCATAGTTCACTATCAGGAAAGAATTTCTTACTTCTTTGTCCTCAAATTTTAAGGTTTTAGGTTTTTTTAAAATAAATCATTTAAAAGTATTTTAGAATGCAAAAGGTAATTTTTCTTTTAATATTAAATTGAAAGTCATGTCTCCTTTAATGAGATGTTATATTGAATCATCAGTCTTGCATCAAATCATATGCAGAACCATTCTTAACTGAAATCAGATATTCTGTTTCAAAATATTCTTCCTGTTTCTAAAACGAAATATGAATTTGCATTAGTGGAAAACGACTTATTCACTTCTGTAGCAAAATTAGCATTTAAAAAAAGTTTTCAGTTATTCTCACTTATCATTAATTTTATTAATTAGATTGGCCAGGAAGTAGAAAACCGAAGGACACGTATTGAAAGGTTCTTTATTGACATTTTACCATTAGATGTTCCTATACTCCCAATCACATTATGTGTCTTAAGGCCTTGGGCGTCTAATCTCCTTAGATATCTTAAGGCCTAAGGTACTTAAAGACACCAGGCGTCTAATGACACCAGAGCGTCAGAAAGACCCTAGGCGCCTAACGAAAATTTATTGAAGGACACATACTAAACGGTTCTCTGGTTGATATTGGTAGGGTTAAGTGGTAGAAGACCTTGTGGAGACGCAACAATGGGTGTTTATCTATCAAACGAAAGCGCGATTTGTATATAAGACACCAATCTATCACATTAAATACTTGATTGCAATAGGCCTTTAGCCATAATTTTAACTTTATTATTAAATAAGGTTATGCATTATTGCTGCTCAAATGCAAGTTAATTTATGGTACTAAACCCTCACATTGTTTAATTAAAGTAATTTATCCATATAAAAATTATATCAAATTGTGTTGTAAGTCAAGTAAAAATTATATCAATTATAATGTTGGTTTATATTCAGATTTGTTATATTTGAAATTGGTATTGTATATATAGATATATGTAAAATCCTTTTAAGTCCTTTAAATTCAAAATGACGGCTTATATAATCAGGGAAGAAACATGTTACAAAATGATTATGTTGAATTTACTGTGATAGGTTACAAAGTTCCAAGCAGAATAAGTATTATCAGGAAATAATAATAAAATATATTGTATTATAGTCTAGTTAGAAAAATATGCCGTATGTGATTATAAAAAAACAGCAAATAGTTTCATGTATTTAACTTCAAAAGTTATTTCATGTTTTTAATAATTTTAAAATTACCAAATTATGATTTGCGATTAATTCACGACTTTTCCTTGACTTGAAAAAGAGTTCAGCCTTGCTTGGAAAAATGCATTTTCGAATATCCCCCCTCCCTGAGTTCGTTTTTCAAACTGTATAATATGATGGTGGCCTAAATTGCGGACACTTTTTAAAATAATTATGTTTTTCTAACATTGTATGATTTTTAAAAATGAGCCGTTTAATAAAATACAAACTCTAACATGTCATTTTAAAGATAATTTAATGCAAATTTCATAACAAAAAGCAAAATTTAAATACTTGCAACACAAAAGTTATTTTTTCTTTAATACGAATAACAAATAAAGTAATAAAAGGGGTTGTAATTTCTAACTTTATTGACAAATATCTGCTCTTGTTCTGAGAACCAAATGTTATTAACTGCTAACAGAAGCTGTCACCATGTTTACAGATGAACAGGTCATTATTATGATTTTTTCTGAAGAAGGAAGACTGTTTTTTATGTAATTAAATTGCAATTTAGAAATTTTGTTCAACTTTTTTGTGCATAGTTGAATTTTTGTAAGTATTTTTAATGACAGAATAGATTTTTGCAAGAGAAGGTTGGACAGCTTGAAAGAGAATTAAATTTAATTGTATTATATGAATGGTCTTAGTCTTTCTATGATGTATGGTCTTTCGTATGCACAAATTGCAAGACAGGCGGGTAATCCAGTGACCGCATCTGGAGTTCGAAAGTTTTGTTTACAGAATCAGGAGATAAATTTAATAGAAAACAACAATAAAAAGTCTGAAAAGATGCACCATATCTATTGATGATTGAAGAATAAAAAGAATATGTCTCCAAGACAGAAGAATCGCTCATTACTGGGTATGCGAACATTGTTAGGGGAAAATCCCCACAAAAATAGTTTTTAATTTTTTAAAAGCAGCTGGCTTTTACCACCTTATATAGACCTTCATTAAGGTATCCGACTACGTTGAAAACACTGGTTATCGCAGCACTTTGGAGAAATAATATTTTTTGTAGATCAGACATTTCTCTTTTCAAAACATTTCATCTGTTCTAGAAAAAGGAAGACCTCACCTATCATCCAGGGGAATTCTAAACAAATCATATTTTTCATCTAAATTTTGTCTTCAACTTCAATTTTCTCAAAACTTTTATTTTCATAAAAATTCTCCACCGTTAGCACGATGTCTCAAAAACCTAATAGAGGTATTTGCATAAAATAATACGGGCAATGAAATGAACCAAAAGTTTTATTGTTGGTGAAAAACTTTTTCATTTGTAGGTGTTTTTTGAAAAATTAAGTTGTGAATTTAGGGGAAAAAAGGCATATATAAGTATATTTTTACCCATAATTTATTTGCATCTCAAAATATTTCTTAGATTTTGGTTCATTTCATTCATCATTGTATTTTATAACCTGTGTGCAAAGAAAAATAAGATTGTTGCATAGCAATTTTGTGTAGAATGTTAAACATTTAGCTACAATTTTATTAAAATTCACTACACATTTTCCTATTTCTCATAATTATATTAAATTTTCAAATATTTTTTGTATTTATAGTGTTTATAATTCACGATACATCTAAAAACCATAGATAGTTTTTTAAAAATCCAATTTTTCAAAAATTTCCCTAAGAACGTAGTCGGATACCTTAATTGTTACCAAACACATCACGGCATTGCTCTACAGTTTCATCTTTGCACTTTATGCATCTTTGGTTCTGTTATATACCTCTTGAACTTTTTATACAATTTTAGCTTTCTAGTTTGACACTATGTATGGCCTATGTACTAAATGGATGTTCTAAATGGATGTACACTATGTATGGCCTATGTACACTATGGATGTACTAAAAAAAGTATGACCGTTTTTGGCTCTTGTGCCATTTAACAACACAATCTAATTCATCCAATCCAATCGAAGATAGAAGCAAGTGGTCCGATGTCATTAGAAATCAATTGAATGATACTGGCATTTCTGTCAGTTTCACAGCAAACAGGAGAAGATTCTTAGCTTTTGAATTAAGATACAGTAAACTCTCGCTACAACGATACCCGATACAACAATAACTCCCTCTACTACAATAATGTTTTGTGGTCCCGGTGATTTTGCATATAAACTAATGTTAATCTCCCCTCAATATTGCGATATTCTCTAGAACAATAAACCTCTGTAAAACGATTTTTTCAATCTAAATTTCAGTATTATTTTCTCTCTTTATAATAATATTTTGATTTTCAAATGCTTTTTTTTCGTTTTCTTATGTTATTTTTTCAGTCTATTAAGACTCATCTTGGATATTGTGGAAGTTGTTTGGAAGAAACAGAAAAAAACATTCGGAATTGCTGGAAAAAGGCTGGTCTTTGTGTTATGGAAGATAAGAAATCTAATAATGATGAAAATTCCATGGACAATGATCTCTCAGATGATCAAGAATGTGTTTTGCACATCAAAAAATCCGTATCCCAACTTGAAGAAACAAGCGGTAAAAAGTTTGGAATTAGTATAGAAGACTATTTAACAGCAGATGATGATCTTATGGTTTTCGCAGGAGTTACTGATGAAGATATTCTCTCTGAAATTACTGATGAGATAGGAAACAATGATGAAGATGATGATGATATTGATGATAATACAGGTCCATCGCAGTCCTTATTGTCATCCCAGGAAGCTCTTCAATCTGTGAATTCTCTACGGATATTTTTAGTATTTTACAAACTAATTTCTTCTGAATATAGACTTAAAAGTAGTATGTTATGCACCTTAAACTAATAATAATAATAATAAAAAACTCTTATCAAATGCTCAAAATATGTGGGCCCTCGATATAACAATATGCCTCTCTAGAACAATATATTTATTTGGTCCCTAAAATATTGTTGTAACGAGGTTTCACTGTATAGAATTCCTCAAAAAAGTCTTATCTGAATTCTGTAGCCCATAGAAAGATTACAATGGGCAAAGGAACGCATTAATTACACAGATGGTCTGATCATGGTCACACGTTATATGGAGTGATTAAACAAACATATTGTTATTCGGTAGTGATGGCGAAAGTATGTAAAACGCAGAATAAGCGAATGGCTACATCCTGACTGTCTTCAGACAACTATGAAGAACTCAGTGCTGTGATTTAGTCATGAATGTCAGCAGATTGTACTGATCTCCTTCATGTTATCGATGGGACATTAAATGCAAGGAAATACATTATTCTTGAGCTAAAACTTACACCATCCATCAGTGATATCTTTCCCAACAATGCATCATTTATTTTTCAGCAGAAATCAGCTCCTTGCCACAGAGCAAAAATATCGAAATGTGGTTTATAAGAGTATTGAACTGTTAATCATGACTAGAAAATAGTCCTGACATCGAAATTATTGAGATTTTAAGGCACTGTTTGAACTTTTGTACATATAACGCATTCATTAAATAAAAGATAATTAATTGAGGCTATAATTGTAACCTGGCATCATGCAATAACGAAGGAAGAGTTAAAAATTCTCCCTTAATGAAACATCGGTGTGAAGTTATTATTAAATATAAAGGCTACCCTGAGTATTGATAACTCACTGCAATCATTAGCATCTAAAGTATCACGATTATTACTGCCTCTCAGCTTTTTATATTGCAAATATTTGAATTTTGGTTTTTGTATTGAAATTAGCATCTTATTCTCTTTAAATTGATATGTAAGAGTTTGTAATTTGTGAAATGTTACATTTTATGTAAGCATACAAAATCAGAAAATATAAAATATTTCAAAAGTGTCTACAATTTTGACCACTACTGTAATATCGAAAAAAAAAACATTTTAGAACAAACCTTCTGCTAAAATTATGAGAAGTTCATTATTTGAATTGTACAAATCACTTCCAATTTTACAGATAACCACATGAACGTTTTTTTCTGTATTTTTATTATGGTGTAGTGAACATTTTTCTAACTATATTGTTTGATCAACATCCTTAAAAAAAGTAACAAAAACCCTAGCTTCCTTATTTCTTCAAAAATTATCTTTTCAATTATATTAATGATTTTATGATATAAATATTTTTTCTATGTTTAATCAGTTTAAAAAATGTTTTAATCATATATTCTAACATTAAATTTAAGAATTCTGAACGAACATGAAACGAACCACGAAATTCAATAGTTTCTTTTATTACCATTCTGAAAGAACACGAAGTTTTACCATTCTAAAAGAATACTCAAATCAAATACATAAAAAAAAGAATACCTTTTGTTCGTATTTTATATATTGTTCTTACCGTTCATCCTATATCGATAAAACATCTTCAAATTATTGATTGATTTCACTTTTTATTATTTTTGGCAGCAGCAACGCGCCGGATACCAGTTATTTAATAATAAAAAATCTTGTTTCCACTATACATAATAGCATAATAATTTACTTATTGCTATATATTGTTTTCAATTTTTCGAATAACCATCGTGTATTTCCTTTCAAAATATTATAAATACTAACAATAGCATGAGAATTATATATTCACTGATATCCATTAGCGCTGCAGTGTATTTATACATAACAAAAGTAACCAAGTAATTCATCCCGAATCCTTTTCTGTCAGAAATCCAACCAAATCATTCAAACTTTGTCCCATAAAAGGACGAACACATCTCTATAGTTACATAAATAACCCTGCATTCATTTTGTATAGTAAGCGCTCTCGGGCATTAAATTAACAGCACCAGCAAACATGTTTCCTTCTAATTGAAGATATTTAGCGATTCTAATTCGCTAGCTTTGCATCCACCAGAGAATAACAGATAAACCGATACACAATTCCGCTTTCAAAATAATAAACATTTAATTCATACATTTCTTGTTCCAGCTTCATAATCTGGGTTATTTGAATATCAGCCCACGTCTGCAGATTATTGGATTTTCTGTAAAGTAAAGTTTGGCTCAAGAGTGTGAATTCTGCTTTTGTTAGCTAATTAGGTGCATGTTCCAGATGTCCTAATATTAAATGGAAGATGTTTTACTTTAGTATGAATGTATTTTAACAAAAGTACTTCCAAAGTTCTTGAAAGTTAATATAATATATTTAGTTTCAATACATTTCATTGTAGATTACTTATTCTTTCGAATTCTAAGAATTGTCTTCACCTCTTTCTTTGATTTTACAGGTCATATTCTTTTGTTAACCTTCATTTTTAAGTGAATATTAATATAAAATTTCTCACAAATTATTTTAATAATTAGTGTATTTTTGCTATGTTTCTTGATGAATAAATTTTTTTAAAAAATTTATTTCATTTTTTGCTGCTGATGGTGTATAATTATATCGCTGTAAATCATATTTTGATGAAAGACGAATTTAAAGGCAGGGTTATATTTAGTAAATGCTAGTGTTAAAAATCTGTTCATGATAGTTTAGCATCTTTCACAATGTTTAATTAGTTTATCTTTTCACATATTTTTTTATTTTAATACGCTCGAAGAAGGCGACAAAAAAGAAAGCATTCTATATATCAAAGAATTCGTTTTCCACATTTTATTGAATCTTCACATTTCAAACTTCAGCCGAATTTAGAAGACTAATTTTTGAAATTATTAGGCATGGGTGAAGCAGATAATTCAAGGATGCAAGGATATAATTGATAGGAACGTGTGGTTTCAACACTCATTTTCAGACTATGCAATGGAACATCGCTTAACGAATATAATTCATTTCTGAATCTTATTAACAATGTGAAATTTCCATCCAGTTATACGAATTTTCCCATAGGGATCTATAAAACGTCTTAATTACTTTCCATCCTAAAAAAATGAATTTATAATTATGTAATTTACTATTTATAATGTACTAGCTGGTATCCGACGCGCTGCTGCCACCGAAAAAAATAATATTAAGTTCAATCAAACACTAATTTTGCAATGTTTTATCGAAATAGGATGAACAGTACGACAGTATATAAAATACAAACAAACAATTATCATTTTTTATATACTAGATTTGTGTATTCTTTTAGAATTATATAAAACTTGGTATTCTTTCAGAATGGTAATGAAAGAAACTATTGTATTTCGTGATTCGTTTAATATTCGTTCAGAATTCTCAAATTAAATTTTAGAAAAGGTGATTAAAATATTTTCTTTTAAAATTTATTAAACAATGAAAACCTATTTATGCCATAAAATCTTAAATATAGTTGAAGAGTTAATTTTTGTCAATTAAGATGGTGCCAAATTATTTGTACTACAATATTTTGTGAAAAGCGCTAAAATATAATTAAAATATAAAACCTTCAGAGTTGGCTTCCCCAAAACTTTCTTGAATAATCTATAATGATGTTATTACTTTTGAGAATGAGTTGCATGACATTTTTGTACAGTAGTTATACAATATGAATTTTTATTTTGGAGTTAGCATTTCTATTGAATCCATTGGTTCTCCTCGGAGAGATTAATCCTTGGTAAATTGGAGAATAATCCTTGGTAATCAATCCTTGCTGTTGGAATTAATTTTTTTTAAAATTTTAGATAATTGTACTATTCCTATAACAATGTCATAGATGTAAACAATAAGCTGACAAAGTTTCATCACAATTCGATAAACGGTTTAGAAAGGCATTAGAGACATACAGACATTCGTTTTCCATTTTTATAGATATAATGCATGATTTTTTAGAAGAAATCTCTAAAAACGTTTGTGTTTGACAGCGTTTCAAAATTTACCAGCGGGTGACCGAGCTCCGCTCGGAGAAAACAGGTATCGAAGCTAACTCGAAGATTTAAATTTTCAATTGTGATTTATTAAAACAATACATGCCATAAGAAAATTTGTGAAACCATTGGTGAAAAGATAACCGGTTAAAGTGCACCATTGTAAACTATTCTAAACAAAGTTAGAGTTTGGAAAGGGAACTATTCTATACAAAGGTAAAGTAAAGATAAAGATTGAAGTGTGTTGAAGTTCAATATTTTTGACAAATTTATTTAGAAAAACCAAACATATATACACACATAAGAAACATATTATAAACCTATAACAGCATAAACATAAAACTTTATTAGTTCGCCATATTGGCTATAGATGGCAGCACGTTACCGCTTGAAAATTTAAGTAGCCATTATGGCGAACTAATAAAGTTTGAAAATATCTTATCTGTAACTCCGAACTGCTGGACCGTAGCGCTTCAAAACCGGCGCCAATCGATTCCTCGTGGCCAAAAACTCCAGACCCCCAAGTTTACCGGAGTTTATTAATTCTGGGGCGATTTTCGACTTGGCAACCATTCCTCGTATTATAGTATTATTATTAAAAATGAGACATAGTATCATTATTTGATATATTTGTGGCACTTTAAAGTCACTGCTCTGTTAGGGCGATACATTTCAGCTTGTGAAGAAACTTCTTTATTTTATTGAAAATTTGTTGTTCATTTGAAATCATCATTTAATCCTCTCTTGACGAAATTTTCTGCTCTTGCCTGCTCTGCTCTCTTAAGTCTTCATTGATCATGGTTATACTCTTTCTTTAGCTTATCTATGTCGTTGCTCTCTATTTATAATCTTGGCACCTATGGATCATTAATTGACGAGAAACAATATCACGTCAATTAATGTTCCATAGGTGCTTGTTTAAACTTCTCAATGTCATATTCGACAACGTTATACGGGTAAATCACATATATAAGGTTTATATCTGTGATTATTTCATGCAGATTATAAGGATTCACTTCCAACAAGTACTCAACACAGATTGATATAGCCCAATCGAGAATGGGATTTTACGATGTCTGCTGCCCACTCCTCCCACGAAATATCGCTCTTTAAGGGAGTTGATCCTTCACATTTTGTTTTTCCCTTTATGTAAAGTGAAAGTTAAATGCGGTTTAAATGTACTGCATTTTTACATCAAATCTGTAAATAGACTAATCATGCACGTATTGTTTATATCAATGAATAACTATAAAACAGGGTGTAGTTTAGATGAAATTTCTTATATCTAAATTACTTTTTTACTAAAATTATAGATTAGGTGCATCAATGTATTAGTTCTCCTTCATTCCATAGATTCCTGCATATGTGATTTAAGATAAATCTAAAATGAACAAACGTGATCAAGTTTCCTAAATATCAGGATCTACTTTGAACGCGATATTTATTTTCTTATGATTATGATTAGAATTATAATATATAATATTAATTTGCCAAACTTTATTGTGTACTTAAAATTGTGTTTAACAATAAACATGCTTTAAAAAAATTAAAGTGGGGTCTTTTATCATGTAAGAGAATATTGTTTTATTGGTTTGGTTTGGGATGTTTGAAGTCTCAAAATGCATGGGTAGAAAATTGGTGATTTATTGCCTTGGAAGAATACGTTTTTCACTTTCAGAAATATTACAAAATTATAAAGAAGGAATGTTCCATTTGGAACATTCCTTCCAAATATTATTGTTCCACTTATTGTCAATAAAAGGTTATAACTTGGCTTGAATGTCTCCTATATACCCAATTCTCTTGTCTGGCACAGAGATGAAAATGGGAATGAACGCGAAACAGCGAGGAAGGGTATCGAACGTTATATATCTATATATAATATAATATAATTTTTTTTCGCATGAAAGAAGTTTTGGAATTACTGTGTGCTGGTTGTACTTCAAAACCTTCCATGAGTCGAAAATGAAGTGGATTGATATAGATTGGTTTTACAAGTTGAGGAATTTGTGTAATTTGTTAAATAATATAACTCTTATTTCAAATATAAACCTATTTTTTAAAATTATATTGTCCTGTAGTTAAAAGAAGAATCTGCAATTTTTTGCTGTTACAAAATAGATTCCGTTTATAATCCGTCGCATTGATGTTAGATATTTTTATTTTATTTATTTTGCACATTTCAGTACTGGCTTACTTGAAAATTCAGTACAGATTGAAGACTCAAACTATTTATTCTTATCTGACATTAGATTTTTATCCATGACATAACTGTTGTCAGATGAGATCACTTATAAATATCTGCAAGATTTTTTAAGTAAAATATAATTATAAAAGAATTAAGTCTCACAAAATTCAGCTGTAAAAGATAAATCCTTTTATATAATCCAAGTCAAAAGTTCCGACATGATTCAGACAACACAGTAACTCTTTGTTAACCCCAAAATCAGTTTTTTCTTATCGCATGTTCATTCTCTAAGTCCCCCTTTAAAGCGCTTAACATCCGCTTTAATGAAGCTACTTTTCTTACGCATACTTTAACTATAACCGTTCACAAAATGCGGCTGATAAAAAGAGGATTTTCCCTGACCACAATTAAGAAGTGCTTTATAAAAAAGAGACGCGAAATTTGCATACCGAGGTTAATTATAAAAATGGGACTAGTGTTCGGAGCATGGCTTGTATTAATGCGAGCTGACATTAAAGCTTAATTAAGTTTTGAAGTTAAAACATTTACGTATGGAATAAAGTTAATTGCGCCTTCGAAACTTATTAAATACAATGGAGTGTGAGATTTTTTCGCTGCAATTTATAAAAGACAAAGCTGAATAATTGAAGTTACTGGTGGGATTAATACGCTAAATAAAGTCTATTATTAGTCTAACGTTATGTCTGTATGGGAGTTATTTCTCTTGGTTAAACATATTTTTTTTTTTTATTCGTGTCTAAATTGGAAAGACTTTCAGTTGTAAGTTTTATATTTAGATTTCATTTAATTTTCTGAAACGAAAATTTAGTATATTGGAACAAATTAATTATTCCTCCTTCATGGAATTGCTTATAAGAAGTTTTAATATATATTTTTTTCAAAGAAAATATATTTTGATTTTTTTCAAGAAAATTAAATAAGTGTTTGATTACCAAAGTTTCCAAATGAATTTAATTTCAAAATGGCTTGTGAAATTCTTAGGACATGTAGATAGTAAAAATAGATTAAAAAGACGAATAATTACAATAAAAAAATACAACTATCTGATATCCGGCGCTTTGCTGCCGCAGAAAAAGACAGTTTTGGAAATATCGTTTAAAATTTAAAATAGTTATATTGTTTAGTTAGGGCTGATAAAAGAATATTTATTTCCTACTTTTCTATCTGTGAGCTGTGTGAATGCCCCTATTCCCTGCAAAAAGGGGTTGTGCAAGCGAATGTGACTTATGAAGTAGTCGTACTCTTCATAAGTCACATTCGCTGGTTGGCAATACTCAAAAAAACAAGAGACGCTCACTAAGCTACATGCTTTTCGAATTATTCATTTTTCAAAGTGTTCTGGCTTTTGGATCACCTGGTATAGTAACTACATTATGCTTATAACCTTTAAGCAAGTGCTAGCAATAAGTTGAGCCAGTTTCATTGAAATTGGTAGAAAAGTAAGCAGAGGTAAGAATATACAAAAATTCAATTTTATATATTAGACTAGTCCCAAGAAAATAGCCCTTTAAGTAGCAATCAGTACTTTAACTTTATTGATATATTTAAAATAAAGGTTGACATTGGCTTGAACCCAATGTCAGCTTACCATGTCAGTTTTGCGCAAAAGAGTCATGAGGACTTCTGCTACCATTAATTTAGTTTTCAACTCACGCCTTCTATCTTATTAGATGCATACTATCAATGTATGTAGTATTGATCAAATAAGATAAGTATTGATAATAGGTGTGAGTCGAATGTTAACACTTGCAGTTATATATTTAAGAAAGAAAAAATAGATCAGAAACATTGATCTCAGATAACGGAATAAAAACAAAAAATTCCATGGAACGAAGAATGTTCCATTAACACTCTCATTCTTAAGATTAATTTAGTTTAAGTGCCTCAGAATACTGCAATGAGACTGGTGTAAGTTAGTCAAATATGGCTTTTGTGCCATATAACACAAGCAATCTCCAAACTCATTGTACTGGAACGCAAGAGTTTTCCAAGATAAAAAAAATCTTTAATAACCGTAAATGATAGTTATTGTCTTTAAAAGATTGAAACATGAAAGAGACCCCTACTTCGTTACATCTATTAGCTCGAATATTTTTTGGGAGTTTTCAAAAAAAAAAAAAAATCTTCCTATCCCTCAAAAGTATATGAACGAGCTTCTCTAACGAACAAAGTACGCAGCAAGAGTATTCAACAAACCATGATTAATGAAAAAAAAAGAGAGGAATTTGACAGTGGTATTCATGGTGCATTATCGGCCAAAGCAGCTTCGTTGAACGGGCGTTTAAGGTTTTCCCGTTTTGATAAAGTTAATTATGTAAGTTTTCTTGATTTTGTAATATACTAGAGAGGTGCATTTAAAATATTTGTTGTTCAATGAACAAATGAGCATTGTGAACAATATACCATTTTTGTCGAATTAGAAATTATATTTTTTGAAAGCTTAAAGAATATGCATTCTTTTAAAAATGCTAATGAATATAAATGACTAGTAACACCGTTGACTAATTGGATGGTTTTGCTGTATTGGTGAAAAATATTTTTTTTGAAGTCTTAGCTGATATTTATTTAATAACAATTTATTGAGAACTGCTTTTAAATAATGTCTGGTATCTATGAATTATTTTTATGTTTTTATATTTCAATAAAATTTATTATAAAAGCTTCAACTCAGTATTTATAACATGATAGGGAATTTCCAGGAATGATGTTGCCTCTTGGTTCTAAATAAGGATATCAACCTAATTCTTATGTTTTCGAGAACATCCGTTTTTGTTCTCAGTTACTCGCCATGTTTATCGTTGAAGTCGGAGTCCTTTACATGGCGTCATTAAAACCTTCCTCAGAAATATCTATAAATCTGAAAGCGCAGGGAAAGACATTGCAGATTTGTACATTCATTTTTAGCAAATTAATTGAGTATGGTTTTAATAATAACACATAATGAAAGAAATGCCGATTTTTTTTATCCATGTTAAGAAGGATTTCATTCGTTATGTTCTAGTTTTCTGAATGGTACTACTATTAGATGTTATTTATATTTCACATTATGCAAATAAATTTGGAATTTATGATTTAGTGAAAGTAAATATTATCTTAAAACTTTTATCAGTTTGAATATTGAATATTATTCATTTTCCTCTAGGATAAATTAAATAAAGTTCCATCTTTTCTAAAGTTATTTATCTTTTGCAAACCTTTTAATGGAAATATATTTCTTTTAAGAACGATCTTATGAGGATTTTAAAGTGATTATTATGCAAATAAGCATTACCAATAATCAAAATAGAAATTTCATGTCCTGACTTACAGATTGGGAAAGAATATGTATATTTACACGAAAATATTTGCTGTATTTAAATTCTTTCTAAAAAAATGGAAAATAGAAGATTCTGGTTTTGAAATTTCTTGGAGCATGAAGCCGCTTATCTCCTGTTGGAGGCTTAAGATGTAGGAATCTGTGTAGAGGAGCGTAGAAAAGTAGTCCCTCACAAAATATTATTTATTCTTATACCGCATAACTTATATGTATTCAGCCCTCGGGCATTTTCTATATTTTGAAAGCTCTAAGGCTTGTAAACTACCAGTAGAAACTGGCAAGGTGGAAAAGAGGAGTTGGAGTTCTCCAAAACTTGTTCGAATCAAATTTTCCGAGTCAGATAACAAGCCAGAAGAAAATTTAGATATATTCAACAAAAGTTTTTTTCCCATTTTTCCATTTCTTCAGCTGTTTTCATAGATAAAAATCTATTGCTCATGGCATCTTAAGAAGCTAAACATTTTTTTTATAAAAGCTATAGATGCATGTAATTTTTTAATTAAGTAATAACTTATAAAAGTGAAAAAGTTTATCAACTTTTCTTGTAATTTGCATTAAATATATATGGTTTTTTTAATACAATTGCTGTTAATAAAATAAGTCTATTTCAAGTATAACAGAGATTCCTACTCATATTGCATATTTTTTGATATTTAACCCGTTTGATACTAACCCAACCCAACACGGCGGTGAAAGCTCTGCACTAATAAGGTGCTTTTAGCCCCGTTTCAAAAGCTGGGTGCAGGATGTAAAGTAAATTATCACTATGGATTCTTCACATTACATCCTGAATGCCTCGTATGGAAAGGAAACTGATTCCAGAATGGTTTACTAGTATAGAATTTCCACTGTAGGGTAGAGTTTAATAGTGAGATGATTAAATATTATTATAAATCTTATTATAGTTTCGCTGAAATTTACGGGGATCTTGGAGAAGATATATTTTTCGAGATTCTTAAATGGATGGAAGATTAATGGCCAGCGACCTTCTCAACCATTTGGTCTTGCTGAAAATTTTGGAGAAAATAATTAAAGATTCTTTAAAATTCAAGATATATTGTTGCCTCTTCAAATATTTAACGAAATCACGAGATTCTTCTATAAATTTCCATGCTTCATTGGTATCTTATAAATTTGATTGGCTGATGTAATACAGTGAATTATCTTTTTACTGGAAGATAGTGACGATGAACTTTGTTTATTTTTCATGGATTTTACTGTTCGATTGTATATTGTTACTTTCAATAAGTGCTGTTCTGTGGTGACAACTTGGCTGTAAATTTATATCTCCCGTATTTTTTTAGAATATTCGATGAATAAAGGGCCATTTTCCATCATACGGCGTGTCGAACGCCTTTCACTGCACACCTACTGAGCATTTTCCATAATAATATGCATGCCAAAGTAATAATTTAATAGACAATAATCAATATAACTTACATATCTTAAATATCTTATAAGCTCTCAAAATGACATCATTTCTTATTCGGCATTTATTTATTTATTATTATCTTCTAAGTTCAGCGGTTGCAATGCAAATAAAATTAATTGTTCTCAAATGAATATTCACATTACAACACCTTTATACTGATATCTGTAAGCTTGTGATGATACTTTATGAAGTTTGCTTCCTTTTTTTAAACTTTTTAATGAATTTAAATGCTATTTGTATTTAATTTTCTACAAAATTATTGTATAAATAATTTATAGTATACGAAGAATATAAAGAGATAATATAAAAATCACTAAATATTCCAGCACACAGTCTACAAATCTCCATATGTTAGACCTATGTCGGTATGATTCAAAAACACATTTCTAGAATTATATCAGTCCAGCCATTCGATTGCTGGTGAACAAGGCAGCTACTAAACATGAAGACTTGGATTGATAAAATTTGATTCGCAGACTTAGCATCTAATAATAAAATCTAAATATCCAATTCATATTTTGAATTAATCCATGAAAGGGAAAGGTCAATATTTTTATCAGTAGTTTCTCATGGATGTAGAAATAATAACTTAACAACGTAAGGATTTAAAAAAAGGAAATTCGATTTTTAATCTTGTGATTATAATTGCTATTATGCCAATTTTTGTTTTCAATCGGTTGGAAAAACGGTTTCAAAATATATATTCCTTTTCCTGGTAGTCTTGTAATAATCTCTTTCCAGACATTTATCGTCATTTAACTTGAGTAAAAATGTTCCACTTATTTCGAATATCTTTAATTGCAAATCATTTTTCGCTATAGGCATGCAAGCTATTCACAGACTTATTCAAGTCTCACAATTTTATTTCACAATCTTATTATTTGGGAATACATGAATAGATTTATAAATAATCACTCCCACTGATTTTTTCCCAATTCCTACTATTAGTTCATTTTCTACTTATATTTAGTTATATATCTTGTTCAAATTTTCAGTCGTCAATAAAATATTTTTTATTCATCCTCTCGAGACCAAGTACATCTTTTAAAAACTTGTAGCGGATAATACTCTATTTTAATACAATTTTATTTCCAAATATTCATTCTTTATTGATATTCAATTAATTTTCAATACTTTAAATATAGTTTTTGTAGTTTTTAATAAAAATTGAAATCAACAGGCAGTAACCCAATCTGTAAAATGCAACGATTTTGGTATTTTTCACTTGAAAACGAAGAATGTGAGTTCAATTCTGGCGAAAAACTAATTTTTTTACTTAATATTTTTTGTTAGTTTTTTTAATAAAAAGTAACTAAAATAATTTTTTGTTGTTGATCTGTATACGAATTGAATTAATTTTTTTATGACTTGTATATGACTTACCCGTCCAACAACTCAATAGTGTATCGCAACATATATAACTCGCTAGACATTTTTTTCATTAGACACCATATGAAAAATTAATTTAGGGATAAATGTTAGATTTTTAAAATGATGTAACTATATTCAAAATAGATCAAATATACAAAAAGAAATTATATTTGTACTTGAGCATTTGATATTTCAAAATGTAGACGACTGTATCCTTTGATGATTATGTCAAAGGAAAAGGATATCTCAAATATACTGCACAATACAATTTTTGTTATGCAGATTCTCAAAAGGACAATATTTTACGTAACAAAAATGCATACAGAAAGGCAGATAAAATGGCACGTATGATGCAAAATGAACTTAAAATTTCTAGAGTACATGAAGAAAATATATAAAAGTCATCGAATCAGAAGTGATATATTGTTACAATAAAATCTCAAGCAAACTAAAAAATGGATGAAGATGCTTTTTTTTCACTAGAAACATAGCAGGAATAAACAGCCAAATTATGCACAAAGATAGCATTTGAAGATAGCGTTATTGAAGAAATCAATAACAAGGACCCAAATAGCTAAATATTAGGAAATAACGACAATAAAAAAACTTTTAGACTAAAGAGAGGGATTAATGCTTAAATTAACACATATTTAATTACATAATATTTTAATTAAAATAACACAAAAGTAATATTTAAAAAAATAGAACTGATACTCGAATGTGTGCATCTGCTTGTAAATCTCTGTTACAGGATACAAATTTTTTCAGAAAGCTCTTCAAATGACCATTCCAAATGGATATATCGCCATAAATTTTATATGTCTGAATATCTTTTTGTTTCCCCAAAGACAGGAGTAATTGATCTGACATTCATTAAAAGTATTTGTAAATCTTCTTTCCTTACTAGGAGATAATCATATAAAGGATACTTCAAACATGGCAGATAAGAAACTTCTGGTATGATTTGCTGTGATAATCCTGGTGGGTAAAAAACATGGTGTGGAGTCAGCTACTTTCTACCGAAGACGGGACGGAAGGAGTGATACCATGGCCATTACTGATTCTTAGGACTCAACTTTAGTTCTCACCTATGCTTTCGCGTTGGTCAATCTTTCAGATTTAAATAATAGGCTTTGGGAGGGTGAGAATAAATATCCGTCTATGAGTTAACTACACAGAGGAGCAATATCATAAATTTGTAACAATGTATATATATTTACAAATTTGATTGTAATGATTAAGTGTTTGCAAGCTGTTATATTTAATATATTGATAAGTTATTATTCCTAGAGTAACCAATTGCAGTTTCCTTTTCTATGCTTCATACATTTTCTAGTGCTTTAGATTTTTTCTTTTATTTAATTCATTAATAATGAGATACTTACATACTTTCACGATTCCATATTCTGCTATAAAATGGATCTTTTCCCCCTCGATCTAATTTAAGGATTTTCCATAATTTCTGTGCAACCTTGTATTATATCTGAATTACATTTACAGGGTGCTACAGAGATACTTACTTATTTGAAGAAACTCCTGAGCGGTAAATTCGCTAGGTAGAAGGGTGATAGCTGGCGCTACTGGAGGGAGAAGTCCACAAGTTTGTTTCTTCCTCAAAATCAGTTGGCATTATCATGCTCTGGTCTAGGGAACAGCGGGCCTTCGCCTTCGATAGCTTCTTTTCTAAAGGCCGCTCACTTGTTACTACGCAACGTGCCTTCCATTCTCGCTTTGAAAATCCTCCTCACAGACCCATATCTAGCAGTAATTCAGTTCTGCCGTGGGTCAACTCATTTCGAGAGTGTCGCTAAACCCAGAAATGAACATCAACGGACCACCAGAACTCCGGAAAATGTCGAAAGAGTGAGGCAGTCAGTTCTGCGTTCGGCTCGCAAACACGCAGCTACTCAAGGAATTTCTGGCGCATCTTTTCGATTAACTCACCATCAAGACCTTCGATTTCATCCCTATAAATGGACTGTTGTGCAAGTATTAGCTGAACGCAATTTTGTTGCCCGTCAAAATGCATCTGAAATGCTGCTTGAAAGCCTGTAAGAAAACGTGGTCGATTTTTAAGTGACGAGGCTCCCTTTGAAAACCCTGGTTTATGTCGATCGACCACGGACAATAGCTCACCTCAAGAACAACATTCGCAACGCCATTACTAACATATCGATTGATATGCTGCAAAGAGTGGACATGAACTTCAAAAATCGACTTAATCATTGTATGTGGAATCGGGGTAGCCATTTAACCGATGTCCTTTTCAAAACTATGTAAAAAATTGGCATAGTGCATTCTCAAATAAAGAAGAGTTAAAACAATAATTGAAGTTCTTTTGTTTTTATTGTTTGTTGTCGTGTCCGTGTTTTTCACGGAAAGGGGGTGCAGTAGCTTCTGAGGGTAAAGACCCCTGAGCATCCAGAGGGCAGAAGTCCGACTTCTAGCTCACACACACGACACAACCCTTTTTAGGGGGTGGTCGAATTCATTCATACACTCATTCATCCATCAGCAAGTCGGAATTTAGATCCAAATCAGAGACCGACTCATCCCTGATTCAGTACCCCCAGACGTATCGTTTGTTTGTTTTTATTGACCTTTAAAATAAGTAAGTTTCTCTGACGCACTTTGTATTTCCTGAAATATGAATGCGAAGTATAAATTCTTTTTTTTAAATATAAAATCAAAATATTTTGAATGCGAAGTAATATCATTTGACATTATGGTGAAAAATTGGCACAAGAATTCTACCTCAACTTTTTCTTCTGGTTTCTAATAAAGGACATATATCTTGCTCCTCCACTCCGTATCAAGGTTCTCCTTATTAGAGAATGATATTTGCCTACTCAATGTTGGCAATTAACGGAATTAACGCAATTAACAGAAAACCGAATATGAATTTGGAGTTTTTTTTCTCTAATGATTGAAACTACAAGGGGAACACGGAACAAGAGTTATAATCCCAAGAACGCAAGCCGAATTTCATTAATTTAAATCATTGTATTTTTGAACTATTGCCCTCAGATGCATATGAAATGAAAGGCTCAAAATTTGATACGTATTTATATTTTAAATGTAAATCTGAGTATTAAATTTCAATCATCTTGCATTTTGCGTTTCGCAATTATACACGTGAATACTAAAAAAGGAAGAAAACATTGAAGATCGGTCTGAAAGTAAGGAATTTAGTGTAATATGCCAAATTAATTAATTAATTAATCAATTGTATGCCTAATTTCATCATTTAGCTCATATGGTTTTTCAGTTATGTTCATAAATAATGAGAGTAAACTTTCAAAATTCCAAAACTGCAATTTGCGGACTCAGGCAATCCCATAGATGTGGTGTGGAGAGGGTGGGGTCAGCTCAGGTGTCGTCCTCGTCATCTGGCCGTGGCTCAAAATGACGAGGTCCGTCCCAAAATAGCCCTCGTGTTGCTTTACAACGGGACGTTAATATAACTAAATTAGACTAAACTGAAAATGGACTTGGGCTGATATGGAACATAGAATTTGTAAAATTCTGATGGCAATTAAAATATTTCCTGAATTCTTAAAATTTACTGTATCCCAAATTTCATCAATTAACTCATATGTTTTTTAGCACCATACTTTCAAAATTGAAAAAATGCATTTTACGGTCTCGGGCAGATAAAAAACGTAGAATTTGTCAAAATCTGATGACGATTAAAATACTTTCTGAATTCTTAAAATTTAATGTTTGCCCGAATTTCATCAATTAGCTCATATTGTTTTTCTGTTATGCTCATAAATAATGAGAGTCAAACTTTCAAAATTCCAAAAATGCATTTTGCTGGCTCAGGCAGATATGGAACGTAGAATATGTCAAAATCTGATGACAATTAAAATACTTTCTCTTTGTACACTTAGTATACGAAAAGGTAAAGGCAATTATCCTAATTTTGCCTTGCGGTGAAATATATTTCGAAGTTCAAAAATATGTGACATAGTGTTTTCATATTTGATAATGTGATGTCCTGCACATATCAGAGAAACATTTTTCTGTCACACAGAAAAGAGCTCCAAAGTTGAAATGCAATATAAGTGCCACATGGCTGTCGGTTTTTCAAAGATATTTTTCAGCAGTTTTGACACCTGTCTTTGCTGAAGTTTGGGGGAACTTTTTTTAAAAGGCTAAATTTTTCTTAAAAGGAAAGATAAGAAAAACCCAATGTTAGAAAACATCTCTTGCTTGGGGTGAAAACGGCTTTTTTCTCTACTTTTGTTTGTAATTCTTTTGAAAGAATCTTTTTAAGAGTTAAATTTTTGTTCTATGAATTGTATGTTTGTAAACTGAAAATTTATTAAACCTATTAATCTATTGAAAATATGAGTTTGAAATCCAAGTTCCTGTTAAAATGTTCGCAAGTTTGGATCACATATACTTAATAACAAACAAATAATTCATTATTAGTATTTGTAGAAATCCAGCTTAAAGAATTCATTTGGTAAATATTATTCGTTTTTTCAAGCAAAATCTAGAATTTAGATTTTTCATGGATAGGAAAATTTATAGCTTTAATTTGTGAAATTTAATGTCTACAAACTTTTTATAATACAATTACTTTTTGAAAATAGTTAAGACGATAAAAGTTAAAAAAAAGATATTTTATATAAAATAATAACAATATTTCATATTCATTCATTTCATACATTTACACGAATGTTTTCATAAGTATTTTGAAATTATATGATAAATGAAAAGGACGATTAGTAGTTTGACATTAACCATGAAGCTAATTTTTGTTCACTTTCTACAATTGGATGCGCCATCTTTACTCTCTCTGCAATACTATTTTCTTTACCAACAGATTTATTGTTCACAAAGAAATCCGACAAATTCATAACAATAGTTACGCTGTAAAATGCCAAATCGTGGAATTTAGGGAAATGCAAGCTAATCCGTTCACTTTTCTGGTTTTGATGTCATCAGTGAATTCCACACTGTGGCAAAAAAACCTTTCTTTTTCTAATTTTTTAGAAAACATCTTTTTTACTCTTAGTTTAAAATTGGCAATTAACCCATATATTTCTTTATATTATCGGACATAATGTGATTATGAAATCCTATTGAAGTATAGTTTGAGGTTTTATTTTGGTCCTAAATAATGAATTGTTACTTTTTTGCATTTTTGAATGATATTTATCCTGAAACTAATGATTATACTATCTTTTCTATTCTTTTTTCTGTAAGAATATGCGTTTTCTTTTGAGGTTTCTTTTTTGTTTGCAAGTGCCAAATGTCATCAAGTATGGTATGTTCCTTCTTGCTAGGTGGGGTTGCTCTTCGGAAGCCTCATCAGGATTTCCGCATGGCCTCGGCTGGATCAGGGTATTCAACACAACCCTTATACTGTTTGTGTATCTGAACATAGTAAACAGAATAATCCGCAAATGGAGTAATTATGCAGTTTAACTCTTGTATAACATTAATACCAATTAACTTTTTATAGCAACAATATATCATTCCAATATTATTTTGTACTCAACTGAATGCGTTTATGGAGTGCTAACTTTTCTTTTATGTTATTTCATGTCAAATATTAATATATACACCACTCTATAGCTGAAATCATGACCAGTGTGTAGCTATTTTTTATATTTAAAAAGTCACTCATTGGATAATTTAAGCCGCAATTGAAGTCTCAATTTGTCAAATAAATATTTGTTTTAAAACTCATCCACTGGGTTTTCAAAGATTCAGGATGAAGCTTGTAGATACCTACTCCTACCCACCGCTTACTCTAAAGGGTGGCAGATCTAAAATAAATTGGTGAGCACACAGTTTTATTATTTTCCGTGATTTCTTAGTAAGAAATTTCTCCTAAGTGATATCTTTACTATCTAAGCATGGCCATTTATTAAGTAATCCCATTGCCATTTCATTACTCTAATGAACTGTTACATCTAGAGTTTAAGAGCCTTGAGTTCAGGCTCTCTGTGGCGATTTCGTCAAATCATCAGTTCAATTTATTGTAAGCAAGATTAAGTTGGTTAATTTTTAAATTCTTTTCTTAACCTGATTTATCGGACAGTGGTAGTCTGATGGTAAGCCATCGGAACAATTTCCGACTACTTCTTCTTGCATACAGCCGACCACCCCACCACCACTGAACGTAGCAGTATCGACAGGATTTGTTGCGGTCGTCAACCCTTTCCGACTGGAGGGTTTCAAGCTTGTAATCCTACTCCACCGAAGAACCGTCATGTAAGGGTGTATGGTGCACGTTAAATCCATCTGAGTGAAACGTTCTCCCGCTGGTGTGATGTGTAGAGGGGGTGCAGCTCAGGTGTCGTCCTCGTTATCTGACAACAGCACAGAATTACGAGGTACATTCCAATTATTCCTTAAAAGGGACATTAATATAAGCTAAACACTTAATTTACCAGAAAAATTGCTGTATAATATGCTAATGAGGAATCTCCTACTTCGTTATCGAAATTGATTCTCAAAACTCTCCATTGCTCCATAGTTTGGGAAATTTTATGTGGAAATATTATTCCACTGTCATCTATAAAACAATCATTGATTTATTCCATACAGTTCATTGCAAGTTTTTCTACAAATAAAAATAATTATTCCATATTTTAGAAACTGTCAAAATAGTAACATTTTGTATTCACTAGTCTATTACATAAATAGTTTATTAATATTCGCCTCGTAATGCAAGATAAAAGAAAAATAAATACATTTTGAAATTTTTCTCAAATATTTGTCAATGTAATCTCTAAATCTTTCAATTTATAATAAAAGGATTAAATATCCACTTTTCTCTTTAAATGCAAATTCGTTTACTGAAAGCGAAACTGGAATTCTTTTTTATGACAGCGTTAAATGCATCGATAGATTGTTTACAGTTATAAAATACAAACTCTAAATATTCAAGTCGGAGATTACAGAGCAGATCTGCTTTTTCAAAAATGCATAAAATGTTACTTTCGTTCAAAATTCAAATGAAGTGCTTTGGAGCTTAAAAAATATCTGAAGATGAAACCTTGAATAAGATAGATACATTTTGTTTACATTTTTGTCATGAATATTTCTTCTTTTTTTTTTCCTTTGCTATTTGAAGAGAAAAAATCTGATGAAAACAAAGAAAACTACTTGAAAACAACCCCGAATGAAAAAAAACTGCTCCAGTAGCACGTCAAGAATTATTTCTTCAGTATTGGAAAAAAATCAAAAATTCAGTTTTCTTAAGGGTAAGAATGCATTATGGAAGAAGTGAAATATGTTTTCGTTTGCATTATGCAAATTTTTTGATTTTGTTTTTTGTCAGCGGAGTCATTCGGGTGGACATTACCCTGTGAAGATAGGGTCATTTCTTCAGACAGCCGTGAAAAAGTATTCTAATTCATAAAGATACATTTCAAATAATGTATTCATATTCTTCGTCACTTTCTCGTATCGGGTTGTGATAATGCCATTGTTTTCGAATTCTCTCTTGCGAAGATTTCCATAAAAGATATCAGGGCAAATTAAGGAGGCTTTGGTAGAATAGAAACGGAAAAATTACTTCTTATTTGTACCGGAGCTCATTTGCATGCAATTAAGACTTTTAAAATTAAGATGCCTAAAATAGTGTTTGATGTACTACTTCATAGAATGTTTTATTTCATATATATTCATTTATGGAAATATATGTTTTTGATATTTGCTACGATTCTTGAAAGTATGAATGGAGTTGTAGAAATATGTTATGAATGAATTTTTTCTCTCGTAATTAGAGAATAAGATTCGATTGATGTTTTCATCTCATCAAAAGGAAAGATTGTTTTATTTTTCATGGGTATAATTTCAACTCTTCATAAATATTTCAGAAAATAAGAATAAAATGTTAAAATAAATTATTTAAAGAACTTTTACCCTTTTATCTAAACACCGCATTGTATACACGAGTACTTGCTATGTATGATAATATTTTGAACAATTTTATTGGTACAATTTCTGTTCCATAGCATGAAAATAATTATAAAACTTTTTGTTTACAAATATTATAAATTATACAAAAAATATTATACAACATTTTTTTGTATAATAGTTCCAGAAGTACTGTAAAGAGCTCTTGAAATTTATAAAATGTTTAATTAAAATTTTACATTTATAGGATTGGTTCCCCTAAAATTTTCGTGCACAACTCTTTTACAGTATAGCAGGAAGTTCACTATTGTAAGAAAAAAGAAATGTTGCAATAAGATTGATAAGGCCTCTTATCAATGGTATTTTTAGATTTGGTATTCACTCTTGTCAGGTGACCAAACACATACGTTAATAAAACAGGTTTCGAAAATGAATAAATTACAATATTTTTTTCCCTTTCTTTTGATTTACTTCAAACAAAATTGAACATGTATGTGTAAAAATATATAACATATTTGCATTGTGTCATATTGGTCCGAACGAAACATTAAGTATAAATTGAAAAAAAAATTCATTTTGAAATGCAAATAAACATAAATCCCTGTAGGTTTGGATATTTATATTATTTATCAAAGATGCCAAGAAAAATTTCATGAAAATATCTCTCTATTATAATTTTTATGAGCGTATAAATTTCATTTTGGGTCATATAGACACGAAATTAACAGTATGGTTAAAAGCAGCTATTACAAATTTATATACGAGAGAGAAAAAGTAAATATATAACGTTTCATATAAAGAATTATAATGAACAAAACAGTCTCTTTTTTATTTATATTTAAAAAGAGAATATTGGTTGTATCAAACGATTTTTAGAATTCTTTGTTTTAAAAAAATATTCTGTATAATGAATTTGAATAAAAAATAGAAGCTCATTTTCCATAATTTATTAAATTAATGAATAAAAACTAAATGTCGAGATAGGTAATCTAGTATAAAATATACAAAATTATCTAATATATTTATATGATTTTTATTTAAAGAAAATGTAACATTGATTAATTAAAAAAATTAAGTTTTATTTCATTCAACCTTCCAAAACTCTTTCAAAATATTTAAGTTAGAATATAGTTTTTACAGAAAGCTACTAATGCAATTTTTAGAAATACTCTTACTGTTCAATATTTTCAAATTTTCTTTTTAGCTATTTAAGAATTTTTATTTGTATTGACAATGAAACAAACGCGTTTCAGATCTAGAGCGATTCATATTAAAAAAAAACCATAATAATATAAATTTAGTTTAATTACTTAATTCTGTAGTTATTCAACTGTTATGTAACAAAAAAGCACTCATCCAAAAAAGAAAATTTTATTCTGGAATATTTTAACATAAGAACGAATTTTAATACTGTATTTTGAGCGCATACTTAGTAAGATGTTTCGCAGATTTATTTCGCTTTTTTAAATCTAATTATTACAACTTTTTATGGAGCAAAGATTGCCGAAAAAGTTAAATCTAAGCTTATTATACTGCACATTAAAAATCAACGAACAAGTATCCTCGAATCAGATTCTCTTTATTTTAAGCAGCTTAAATCCCCCTCATAATATTTATTATTAACTTCCTGTTTTATTTTTGTATACTCTTACATAAACTAGGAAATAAAAATCGGCTGTTGTAAGCAAAAGTTTTAAAGGCGTAATAATTATTTAAGGGAAAATCCTGCTCTCAAATTTTATTTCAGATACAACTAGGAAAATTTAAAAAAAATAAAAAGAAGAAACGTTTTTCAGTGAAACTATTGTACAATTTGAAATCTATTGGTTGTGGTAAATGTAATAATTTATGATTATGTGTAATTAGAAGTGATTATTTATATTTATTAAGGATGTGTAATCAACAATAAATATACGTTAACAACAAATTAACCCATTTATACATATAATAGGAAGTATTGCAATGCAACTGCTGTGCAATTTAGGATTTATTGGTTGTGGTAAATGTAATAAATTAATGATTATGTGTAATTATTCATATTTACCGTATTTAAACGAATCTAATACGCATGGTTTTTGGCCAAATGCTGTATTCAAAATTGTTTTTTTAAAATTATTTTTACAAAATTAATCAAACATTTATTATTATTATTTTTACAAATTAAATTATTTTATTTTTTATTTTTATTACAATTTTTTTAATTATTATTTAAAGTTTTAAAATGGGGATGCGCATTAGATTCGCATAAATATGGTATTAAGGATACGTAATCAACAATAAATATACGTTCACAACAAATTAACCCCATTTCTACATATAATAGGAAGTATATATCTGTATCAGCGTCCAGACAAGTCTATTGCATTTACCATGGCTTTTGGCCTTTATGATATTCAAGCGGTGCCTGAATTCATTTAAAAGCAGAATTTTTAAATTTAGTGAAATTTTAAATTTCATTTTTCTTACATATATACACATGCATGTTTTTTATGAGAACTTTTCCATTAGTATTTGTCTGTAGTATATTATCTATCAATTGCAGAAAAAAACAGGTGCAACTTTAAAAGAAAAAAAATAATAGCTATTTTAAACTTATTAAGGACTTTTGATATAATTTACTGAATTTAAAGAAATAAAAAAAATTCCTACTGATTTTAAATATGAAAATTGAAAGTATCGTGCTAAAAATTCGAGTTCTATAATTTTTTTTTCAAATTTTTGATATAATTATTCAAACTAATAACATTTAAAATCAGAATGATAAAATAATTCTGTTGATCGAATTTAATTCATTGTTTTCCAAATGAATGTAACAATATTTTCGTAATCTGTATCAAAAAAATTTGGTGAAATTTTACATCTCTATTGCTTTGACAAGAAACCAACTTTGAAAATATAGAATACAAAAAAAAATTTATATTTTTTTGATTCAGTTTCCATCATTTGCAGAATTTTTTCTGATTTCATTTATTCAGTTCCCTTCTTTTAATTTTCTCGTAAACAAAGTACAGATGAAGTTTTGTGATCTAAAAAAATAAATTAATTAAATTCAATATTTGAGGAACCGACTCCATTTTGATGTCTGAAATTAAAAAAAAAACATTTTTGTCATTATATCTGTTTCTGTGTCTGTCTGCCTGTATGTCTATCTGTGACAAAGATAATTCAAAATGTTGGGGCGAAATTTGACACTTTTTTGCATCAAATGTTGAGCAAAATCAATCGAATGAATTTCTAATTGTCTGGATATAAAATAACAGTTAACACGACAGCTATAAATTTAAAAGAACTAGATACATGACATTCGGTACAGAGATTAAACAGATATATATATACTTTTTCTTATCGCTTTCAAAATTTTTTTTATATACAATTACAAATATAATTCAAACTGTATGCTTTACTGAATTGCAGGTTTTGATTTTTTAATTAGATTTAAAATAATGTGGCAATTCATTTTGCAGAAAAAATGTAGGTTTTTTTTTATTATATTGCAGAGTTGTTTTTTATATTTTCAATAAGCCTGCTAACATGGAAAAACGTTTACTCATCATCAATTACACAAATCGTTTCCTCCTTATTATTATAGTATGTAAATAAGGAGGAAATTAAACAAGCATATTTTATAATTAAATTTTCCACCAGAAATAACAAGAAACTGGTCAGCTTCCACTAACTACATTGACTCAAGCTATTAACGTACCCGAGAATAATTTTTAGTATTCATTAATCTTTTAGATCATTCCGAAATGATCACACATTTCCTCCGCTTCTTGGACAAAACCTCTGCTTATTTCTTTGTCCTCATTGATCAAACTTCTAGTTGCTAAGTTGCTTTTTCCTTGTCCAGGATAAATGGTGACGACCAGCAAAGTCAAATGATAAGGATATTGGAATTCTCTGGGGATCACCAGACTCTCCTTTTCAATTGTTGCTGACATAATGTCGCCTGCGAGGAACAAAAGAAATTGCCATTGTCCTGTCCTGTCCTTGACTTCTTTTTGGCATCGTAGGGAGAGATGGCTAACCGTGTTTGTCTATTAGTAGCAGAAAACCTTCCAGCCTTTGGGAAATTAGGGATTTTATCCTTTGTCCAGAAACAGGAAATGATGACTGTGACACATTAACTATTAATAAATCCACCAGCAAATCAACTAAGACGCCAAATGACCTGAGGAAACAATATAAGCTTCGTTTACGTTACAGTGTTTCTGTTATCAAGTCTATAATGGGAATAACTTTCTGACATCTGCAGATGTATGTCGAGCCTTTTCTATGCTAGTTAGGAAACAGGACTTGAATCTAAGATTGGTTTGTTGATGAATAGATTAATCAAAAGTCTAACCGGAAACAGCAATGTAGCTCCATGGGCATTGATTATAACGACAGAGATTGTTATTATAAAACACTTTCAAGGTTATTAAGTTGGATAAAAACGTATTTAAAAATTAGCTTTAAAGCATATTTTATATATTAATATATTTAAAAACATACTTTAATTTTGCATCAAAAAGTATAATAATCTTCATTGTTTATATTGCCCACTTATTGATCTATTTATAATTCATTATTATGTCTCAGCTCCCTTTGACGATCATTTTATTCCCTCAGATAAATTGACAGAATAAGATGTTAAACAATAAAAGTAGGATGCATTTTTAAAAACTTCACCTTATTGTTTGATTTGACAAAAGAAAAAAGAATAGAATCAATAACTATATTTCGTTCCACACACAAATTAAAAGCTGTTTGTATTACAAAATAAAAGCGCAAGTGAAAGCCTTACTTCGGAGTTGATTAATAAGTTGTTATTGAATATTTTATTAAATGAATATGAATTTCATCACAAAGTAAAAAACAATGTTTTAGATCGTATATTAAATTGAATGTGAAAGTGTATTAAAAATAGGGAAAAAATTATGAAGAAATGAAATCAATGTCATTAAATATATTGTGTTATTACTTTTAAAATAAAAATTATTTTGCTTTGAGTTTTAAAGATAATGCATAGTTGTGTATTGAATTTTTAAGGTAATGCATAATTGTTCTTCGAATTTTAAAGATAATGCATAGTTGTGTTTTGAATTTTTAAGGTAATGCATAATTGTTCTTCGAATTTTTAAGATAATGCATAGTTATGTTCTGAATTTTTTAAAGATAATGCATGAACATTACATTGAGAGGCAATAATTTTTTAAGTTTAAATATCAATTTTTAAACGCAAATCACAGGGATTTCCCATATGGCCTAATAGGTTCATAATGGGGTTTTTATATTTTCTTTCCATTATTTGGTGACAAGGGGATTCCTCTCCCGAACATTTAAAATAATATTTTTAGCTTATATTTTGTAGCTTCATTAATTAGTTCTTCTAAGCTTTCATGAAAATTCAGCCGTATACAGGCTGAAGTAAAAGCAGTTTGACAATTCTGGGAGAGGGGCAGTCCTGGGAGATATTGACAGTTGAATGTTACTATTCGATTATAAATAATAAGAATGATCTCTGGACCACTCAATGTTATATAAGTATTAATGAATCTCAAAACAAGTTTATATACTGTAAAGATACGAATATGAAATCGAAATTTGTATAAATTGATCAATTTAGTGATATTCAAGTGTTAAAAATAACAATAAAAATACATCGTTACCAATAACACACAATAGAAATTAATATCACCTGGAAGAGAATGTAAAACTGATTACGTAATTTATTTTTTCTAACATGAAACAAATTAACTTTAAATGTATAAAAATACAACTGATTATAAATTGAATATAATATGAATAAATACAAAAATACTAAATTAAAAATTGAAAATTATTTTTAAAAATTTTTGCCATTCAAAGAAATTTTAATAGTCATTGCAAATGCAGTCTTACTGTTATTAAAATTGTAATCTGACATTCAATTTCTAGGATCTTTAATTAAAACATTTCTTTTAATTATCTTAATCTTTATATACATATTTGATTAGTAGAACTTTAATTAAAACTTTTATTTTAACAATTTTATTCTTTATGTAACTTTTATTTAAACACATTCATTGTTAAGTTGAAATTTTTTTAATATATTTCATTCAATTCTTGAACAATTAAAATTTTCAAACTATTCAAGGACTCTACATTAAATATTTTCATAACTTTATCATCAGTTTGTTTAATTAAATTTGCATTTCATAGACGTTATATTATATAATAGATAATTTGAGAACAAAAGCATTGACTTCAACATTATGTAGTATTTTTCATGATTAAAAAGTAAAAATTAAATTAAATTAAGAAAAAATTATAAATTTCTACTTTTCATGTACAAATAAAGGAATATATTTAAAAATCGTTTTCATACAGATTTATTTTGTTTATTTCTCATTTTGGTTTACCATAGGCACGTTTTTTTTGTTATAGTGGGTGAAAACAATTAATTAATTTCTGGAATTTGAAGAAAAATGTTGATCAGAAAAAAACTTTTGATTTATAATTTATACATTTCTTTAATGGAATTAAACTTTAACTTAATTTACAAAAAAACTTTATATTTCTTAATTTTAATGAAATAAAAGGTTTTTATACGATATTCTATTTAAAAAGTAAATTAAATTTAAAATAAATACGAATATTATGTTGTTGAAAAAGGTAACTTTTTTCAAATCAAGACTTCAGCATTTAAGATAAAAAATATTTATGTAAGCAACTTTAATATATTTCTTATCTCCATGCCGTTGGTTTAAACATTTGTTCCTGTAACCATACACTCCATTATATATTCTATTCTCCGAGAATTAAAAAAAAATGTTGATGTATATTTGCAATAAGAATGAAATGGAAGCAATCATGCAAATCATTAACAATACTGATAATGAAATTCCTTTTCACAATATTAAGTGTACTCAGCTGTGTAATGTGTATTTTTGCTCTTTGAGTTTCAGCAAAATCTATACGTCGCAGAAAATGCTTCTTATGATGTAATAATCAATTTTTGAAAAATTTAGCATCTGATTTTTTTTATTTATTTCGCGTGAAAACTGTTATGTTTTTCTATATATCTAATTATACGTATTTCAAGGATCGGATAACAGTCTCATGGTATTTTTTATTAGATATATTACGAATTTAGATAAAATTCTCTTCGGATAGCCTGAGACGTTTTCAAGGTATAGTGTTTGAATTGATTTCAAAAACAATTAATTTTTCATGACTCGGCTTCTTAAAATTGATAAAATATCGCATTTTCATTTTTTTTTCATGTAAAAAGAGCATATTTGTTATACTTTTAATATTTTAATCATAAAATTAAAAAAAATAATTTCACATAGAGCTACAGTTATTTCTTGTCAAAATAAATTCAATTTACCTATATAAAAAGGCATTGTTAAAATCAATGAACCATGTAAGCTATCTATTACATTACAAACTATGAAAAAAATTTATAGTATGGCTGCAGAGATATTTTTAAATATTTTTCTATGTTTACATATGTATGTTCTTACAAGTATCACGTCGAATGATGCTCAAATTCCTTCATTATCAGCCAATCTATCAACTAGGTAGAAATTGTATTAAAATTCCATTAGATGCGAGTTACCTCAGCTGTAACATTATTTTAGTTAGGATTTAACTATTTATATTGATTTTGTGAGCATTAATATGACTTCTAATCGAATTGCCGCAAAATGTTAATTAGGAATTAAATATTGATGTGCCTTAAATCAGTTAAGAATATTAATATTTGTATGTTTATGACAAAATGCATAGTTGTGAGCATGGAAAAGCAACAAAAGTGATGAATTTTTTTAACTAATCAAATATATATATATATATATATATATATATATATATATATATATATATATTAAAATTTGAGACATAATGCCAATATAGCATCAGCAAACGAATGAATAATACGGATTCTTGAAAAACAATCACTTTTGATTGTTTGGATTATCATATTGATGAAACTCTTAAGACACGTATTAAAGAAAAATTCAACCACGATTAGTATTCAATATATCACATTATTCATAGTCATAATTTATCAAAAGCAGTATCAGTACAAAATGGAGTCCAGGACAGTTTCATCTTTCAAATGCACTTTTTTTCGTCTCACAACATAAACTTTTTTCAGTTTTAAAGAACTAATAGAATCACCATTTTTCACTCTTGGTCATATTATTTACCTACCATCAAATTTCAAAAACCGTGTTTTCTTTCGGAAGACAAATTTTAAGTATTTTAGAAATGCTAGTAATCTGTGTAGTTTTACAGATTATTAGATAATGCCAAATCAGTACTGACAATATGCATTTGATAACGCCTCAAATGTATGTTTATTCTTGAAAGAAGTTCATTTACATTTTTTATTTTATTTAGCTTCAGCGGTTTCACTAAAATATATATACTCTTTCACATTGATGTCGTACTCTTAATAATATAAAGATGTTATCAGAGAGAAGATTTTGCATAGCACTGGTGAACAGTAATTAATATTAATTTTTGTCGAGAATTGGCAGTGCAATGTATATATGGCGTAATATTTGGCGAAAGTTTTTGGGAATTAATCCCTGCCATACAGTTAGCAAACTGGGAAATCATAAAGATTTCCAGTTTTTATCAACAGATTGAAGCAAAAATTTGAACTAAATTTGATTTGGTTCAAATTTAAATATTTTTCGTAAAATTACGAACCAAATTTGACTTGCACCTTTTTATTCTCCCTATATTCATAATTCTTCAGCAGTTTTTAATAATAGAAGAAAATTAATGATTATAAAGTGTTAATAAAGATTTCAGTTTCACTCACAATGATAAAAATATTGTTAAGAAATACGCTTAAAATATTTTTAAGGTTAATTCTATAAGAAGTTTTAATCTACTAAGTAGGAGGTATCATTAAGAAGATAATTGTTTTAATTTTTAAATGGTATAAACATTATTTTTGAGCGGTATATTTACGGAAGTTATCGCAAAAAACTATGAAAGTCTACTATCAATATGATACATATTTTTTTGTATTCTACAATATTTTAATTATCATTTTTTATTAAAAAAACTTAATAAACGATATCTTTTCACATTCATTAAATTAAATTGTTTTAATTTGCACTTAATACATTTCCATCTAAAAAGAATTCGAATGGTAAACTTTTCATAACTCGATTTTTTTTTGTTTCATGAAGAATTAGATGCCTCTAATTGTTTTCATCGAAATAATATAATAATCCACCCACACATCATAATCCAAAAAATACAAACCGTTGGAATTTGATATATCGTCATGACGATGAGCACTCAACTCCGACATATTCAAAACCACAAAAGGCCTAAAACTTCTTCTGACAAAACTAATAATAATATATAGAAAAAAAACTGTCACATATCTCGGATTCTCAGACTATCTGTCACTTTGACCTATCATCAGCAGCATCAATCGTCGAAGGACCGCTCGTTCCCACACCAATTCATCCCTCTTTCGTGAGTCGGTAACACAAACAAGGCTAATAAAAATATTTATTGGAGCCCTTGATGCCGAATTTATGCGGGTTTCTCGGATTCATTATGCGTTCTGGTAACTTTTATGGAACTTCTGGAGGTGGTGACATTTCTGATCTTGTTTTCTTAAGATGAGATGCGACAAAAAAATATGACGCATTTACACGAGAGTATAAATTTAACTGCTGACGTTAAGACGATACGTGTTTACCACACATTAGACTATTTCTCGTTTCTCTGAAGAATATGTTAATTGAAAAAATAATAAACATTTAAAGAATATTATTACATTTAGTGAAATGAAGTACCCTATTCCAGGCATTAAAAAGTAATAGTAGTAGTTAAACAGCAACTTTGTATTTTAGAAATGATTAGGGGCTCCTAAATTGGCAGATAGGAGTTAAAATTTTCGCACATGTTTCAACAATAATACACCTATCCCCCGATTTACACTGAAGATAGGTTCCTTAGAAAACCGTGTAAATCGAAATCGTTGATTCTTATACGTAAAACCGTGTAAATCGAAAACAAACTAAAATGTGCATAATTCAGTCATTTATTTCAACGTAAAATAAAACTAAATATATCTTAAAAACATAAAAATAACTGTCTATTTATAAAATAACAAAAATATAAGGTATATTTATGTAATTCATTTTACATATAGAAACGAGAAATATAAATTAAAAAATTTAATCAAAAATTTAGTTACTGTTATCACTTTCGTAGACTCTCAATCTTTTATTCCTGATTGGTATGATATCACTTTCATCACTCGATAGTGGTTGATGCGATTCAAGTTCGATGCTAGATGAATTAGAAACAACTTCAGATGGGCGAACCTTGGTAGTGAAATCCGTAATTAACAATTGTGTTTCGTTCTTGATCAAATCTTTATAGACCTCCTCATATTGAGTTAAGCGTTTATTACTATCTCGCTGAAATAGGAGAGCTCGTTCAACATTCGGATCATTTTGTAGAAAATGATTACCCAATTTTCGCCCTAATTCAAGTCCTTCACGGATGACTTTTGCTGTGAATGCAACAGACTCTTCTTCACCAGGATCACTGCCACGATCATTTGTTTCATTAACCATGTCCACTAAATCATCCTCATCTAGATCTTTGTCCTCCATTAGTTCTACAATATCTGCCTCAGCAAAATCCTCGAAACCTTCTCCTCTTATTGTATGCGCCATCTCCATTATCTTCTCGTTCCGGGTCGGTGCAAATTTAAAAACCGTGTAAAAGTGAAATCGTGTAAACCTAGTGCCGTGTAAATCTGGGGATAGGTGTAGTTTATTAAAAGTTGTAGTATTCGGTTAAAGATCCACAGACTAGAATTTCTCAACGATTATACTTCTTTTAGAGGTGATAAGCAGCCTTAGTAGCACACAAATATTGCACAATATTGTATGACATTGAACAATATTCGCAATATTGTTTAATATAGTATAATATCACATAATATAGTTCAACAGACTGTGTTACCTGGGTGAAGGTTGAAAATTTGTAATACCTCCTAATTCCCCTGATAATCAGAATTTAGGGACCCACATAATTGCGAAAGTAAACATTTCTTTCTTACTTTTAATCCCTGATCTTATTTTTTCTTTGTATTTTAGAAACGATCAGGGGCTCCTTAATTGACAGGTAGGAGCTGAAATTTTCGTACACGGTTCAACAATAATAGTTAACCAGCGGGTGAACGAGCTCCGCTCGGAGAAAACAGGTATCGAAGCTAACTCGAAGATTTAAATTTTCAATTGTGATTTATCAAAATAATACATGCCATAAGAAAATTTGTGAAACCATTGGTGAAAAGATAACCGGTGTAAGTGCACCATTGTAAACTATTCTAAACAAAGTTAGAGTTTGGAAAGGGAACTATTCTGTACAAAGGTAAAGTAAAGGTAAAGATTGAAGTGTGTTGAAGTTCAATATTTTTGACAAATTTATTTAGAAAAACCAAACATATATACGTACATAAGAAACATATTATAAACCTATAACAGCATAAACATAAAACTTTAGTAGTTCGCCCTATTGGCTATAGATGGCAGCACGTTACCGCTTGAAAATTTAAGTAGCCATTATGGCGAACTAATAAAGTTTGAAAATATCCTATCTGTAACTCCGAACTGCTCGACCGTAGCGCTTCAAAACCGGCGCCAATCGATTCCTCGTGGCCAAAAACCCCAGACCCCCAAGTTTAACGGAGTTTATTAATTCTGGGGCGATTTTCGACTTGGCAACCATTCCTCGTATTAGAGTATTAGATAGATTTAAAGTTATACTATTCGTTTAAATATCCACAGACTAGTATTTCTCAGCAATTATATGTAAGAGGTGATAAGCAGCTCTAACAGCTCTCAAATATTGGATGACGCTGATCCATATTCGCAATATTGTTAAATATTGTGGAATATTGTTTCATATCATATAATATCCCACAATACAGTACAATATATTGTATTTTACCTGGAAGTTGTTTGAACATTTATAATACATTTTAATTCCACTGATAATCTGAATTTAGGGACCCATACAATTGCGAAAATAAACATTTTTTTCTTACTTTTTTCCTGATCGTATTTTTTTCTTTTGGCACTATAAACTCTTCTCGGCGTATGTGCAGAAGCGCGAAATCTTTCACAATTCCGAGAATGAACATTGATGTTCAATTATTTTTGGAATAATTTCACTGCCATTCTATTTACTTCCCATATCTGTTTTAGAAGTTCTACCTGCGTTACAGCAGAATGAGCACCATCTTGAGTGATAAAGCATGTTCTCAGATGATTTTTTAATGTGTCCGCTGTGGAATGCTTGTGTTAAGACTTTTGTAATTATGATTTTGTTTCTTCTTGTTTAATAATATAAAAGCAAAAATTACATATATCTTAGCATCTAAAATATTGATATCAAATTTTGTACCACTCTTATGCTGGGTATATAATTGTCTGTTCGTCTGTACTTTCGCGTGCATTTAAACGCGGTAGCTCATAAGAAAAATGACTTTAAATCGATGCAATTTGGTATATTATCTTGTAACTACCTCTGTAATCCTGTGCTACTCAATGGTTAGAAAATGTGAACAAATGGTATATTTAACGCATAAATTTAGTAATTCATGCCAAAATGGAATATTTATCAACATTTTAACATTTATTAGCATTTTAACAATCAAAACTGAAAAAAATAAATAAATAAAACTTTAAAATTATGCCTCGTTTCGAATGGTGTCTTAGGGGAGTCATTAGAGTACTAAGGGTTAAAGAGATGTCAAATGCTTATTTTATTTAAGAAGTGAATTTATGAACACCCAAACATTATTTCTTTGACCCTTTTTTATTTCTAGTAACAGGTTGAATTGTTCGTCTTTTTTATAAATAATCTCCTTATTGATGAAATACACATTAAATTACTTGAATTCTTTCTTCGTGTGTAATAATCCGTAATTCTTCAACAAGTAGAAAAAGAAATACAACTAAGGTTAAAAAATTCCTAATTGCATTTGTGACATACACGGCTCTAATTCTCATTAATTTTATAACTGTTCGCTTGCCATCGTAAAAAGAATTACATCGTTGGCACCGAAATACCTAATTAGAATACGTTACCCATTTTCCTGTTAATTTTTACATACAGTCATTTTCAAACATTGTATAAAAAATACCTTTCCGACCTGGTAATTCCATTAAATTTTAAATTGTAAAACTTTTAGTCAAATCTTAAAAAGTGGAATACGTCAATCTTTATCTTGTGTGAATTTTGGAACACTAAGGGCTGTGTATTTGGAAACTACTGGTGATTAATTAAAAATGTCCTTTTCTATTCTTTTATTTTCTGCCATTTTCTTTTAAAAATGAGGTTACTTTGGAATATTTCTAGAGATAAAAGAAATACTCGATAAGAGAAGCAAAGTGAAATCATCTGTTCCGTCTTTAATTAAAACGTTCGTGAAAACCGGAGGGAAATCCCAGAAAATCAGAAGTTATTCATTTTGTAATCTTTGAATCAGAAAAAAGAATTTTTTTAAAAAAAGCATTGCAGATATGATAAGATTCTCATTTTTATTTTTGGTGCAAAAAAGCAATTGTTTCATTTTTTTTTCTCATAAAATCGTAATATTTTTCTCAGTATCGTCTATCATAATGATCTTTCTTTCAATAAGCAAAGAAAGAAGAGCAAGCTAATTATTTGGCCTGATAATTTCAGTGACTTAATTGTCTTATTAAGAATTTATATGGATCCAGTTTTGACCTGTTTACAGTTATGAAAATTTATTTAAGACTAGCTGGTACTCGGTGCTTTGCTGCCGCAGATGAAATAATTTTGGAAATATCGTATGAAATTTAAAATAACTCTCTTCTTTAATTAGAGATGATAGAAAGAATGATATTTATTTTTGTATCGGAAATGATACATTCATTTTATTTATATGGATTACGTAATTTTACTATACCTATAACTATCCCGTAAGTAATAAGTAAACAAAGTTTTATGGAAATCAGATGAGCGGTACGGCAGTGCACAAGAGACATACAGACAATCATTCATTTT
>JAPMOQ010029400.1:582074-595365 GCA_026543055.1 Argiope trifasciata | reverse complement strand
AAAAAAAAATTGTCCAAACTCTGTCCTTGCGATTTATTTATTGTCACAGCAAAAGCTAGCCTCTCTGTATATTACAAACCTTTTAATATTAAGACAATGTCTACATCACTTTTTGAATCAGTAGTAATATATGACATATGAACAATTGTATCTTTGTAGTGGCCCGCCAAAACTTCAGCATGCAAAATATAGTGCTCAATATTTCTAATCACAAACTACATTGATGGACATCCCATTTCTATTTAACAAAGCAATTCAGAGTAAAACATGTATTGCTCAGGTATTCAGATGATTGTTAGCAGAGAGACGTTTTTCCGTTATTCGAACAAGGTAAATAAACCGGGAAGCTATTTGTTAAGTGCCACAAACAATGTGTCTTGAAGTAGATTTAACAAATAACATTTTAAAATTCATTGGCAATCGATCTGGTGTTAGTTTAAGCTTTTTTTCCTTTTTTGTCACCAGAAGATGCAATATTAATACATAAATACATACTAAGATATTATATTAATTTTTAATAAATATAATCCTTTGCCAGGACGACATACTGTTACGTGACTTTGTCTCTGGAAAAAAGAAAATTTCCTTCTGATTCGCTAATTTATGATAAAAATCAAAAAGAAGTACTGAACGCATCACGAAAAGTCAAGATGAAAAAAAGTATTTTTACCTTTGTTTAAAATAGGAAAGAAATGCTCAAATCATGGTATTAAAAATTTCGAGAAAGTCACTGGTTTACTGAAGATAAAAGAGTTAAGTTACTGGTTACAAAAATGTTAACTTTTTTCGAGAAAACTGACTAATTTTTGTAAATTTTTGAAAATTCAGTAAATTTCTAGAGTGATGCAAAAAGAAATATGTTTATTGTTCGTTTCTTCCGATGGTGCATGAATTTCCACCCCCACATAATTATTAGGTAACCAACTATGGGTAAGTACTACGAAAAAAATCGCACAAAATAATGCAAAATATTAAATTAAATTATTTCTACGTTTATATTATTTTCTGTTTTCCAAGTGTATTGGGTCATAATAACAACGTTCTGTACATCAGTTTCCTGACTGAAAATGTAGTAGTTTCGTTTGCAAACACGCGCGCACGTGCGCACATAAAAACACTTTCTTTATTAAGTAGAGGGGGGGGGGATAGAATTTTTTTTAGAACAAAAGTTTTTTCTTCGGATAAATTAAGATATTGAAAGATGATTTAAGTACAGCGAAATTTACAGAAGATCTAAAGAAATGAATTTTGAAGTTTGGGATTTATAAAATGTAATTTAAGAAAATAATTTTGATTAGCACCAAACAATTTCTATGCAAATGTAAGGAAACAACTTCGTTAATTGGTTAGTATTCAAAATGCGCAGACATTATCAATCAAGTACTGTAAAACGTATATTATTTCTCCACTTTATCTAATATGCGACACTATGTCTCTTACTGCCCGAGTATGTGGGAAATCCCGTGAAAGGGAAATTCTAGCTCTCATCCCTCCCCCCCCGACCCCATGGGAAACTTAATCCGTTTGGATAAAAGCATGGCCTAATAAATGTAGAATCATGAATGGTTAATTTAAAAGAAACAAAAAGGATCTACAGCTATTTTTTGTTTTCAGTTTTGCTACATATTGAATCTTCGTCGTATTGCGTTCGTGAAGTATTCGTGATGCTAGAATAAAACATTGTATACATTTGTATTTCTTTAGTGCAAATGAAAACGATCCTCTTCGAACTAATGTCTCCATCTGCCAATAACAGCTGTCGAGTTACTCAATTTATTTATTAAAATTTTGCAAATAATAGAGCCGGCGTCTTAGCATAGGGGTTTCATCATAATGAGGAGTCCCATTTCAGACATGGTTGTTCTATCTGTGAGGTGAGTGAATGTGTCCCTCCCTCTTTAAAAAGGGATTGTGCAATCGAATGTTGCGCATGAAGTAGCTAAGTCGTACTCTTGCCTCTAATTGGCACTACTGAAAAAACAAGGGACGCTCATTTCGGCATTCGGTTTAAATCGCTGTCAGATAACTATCAGTGGGGTTGTAAAATGTCATAAGTAACAACAAATAATAGAAGAAAAATATAGATGTACCAGATTTACGTAGTTTTATATATTCACACATGTGTAAATTTACTTAACGAATGTGGGCTTATTTGTTATTGATTTTGTTACGATACAATACAAATTGTCTCTGAGTTTATTATTTATTATTAATTATTTTTTATATTTTCTGATACAGCCTTATTAGTATCTGATGGATTTTCTATAAATTTAAATATATATTTTATCTATATTATATTTAGCTGTCTTCTTTTTTTTTCTTTTGTCAGCGACATTACTTTGTTAGTTTAATTGTGAGATTCAAAACAATAATTTCTCTACTGTGCAAACTCCTTAAAGATTCAGTATTTCACATGTTTTTTTTATCTCTAGACATTTCTCATTAACGTATTTTTCAACTTTCTTTATTAAATATAGTTTAGTTTAGTTATATTTACGTCATTTTTTGAACTTTTTGAACATTTACTTTGGGGTTATTTTGAAATGCCTTGAATATTTTTGTACAGTAGTGAGAAAACTCAAATAAACCTGTGTTATCATCATACCCAAATTGCATTCCACACTAATTGCATCTTATTTGACCGAATTAATTTAACCCCTATCAAAAATTTTTGATGGAATCGGGTTTTGTCAGTACCTCTCTCAGTCTAATCTATCAATAAACTTCTCTTATTAGTCCTTATAGTTTTACAATTAGAATGTAAATATTACCGTTGGAATGTAAGTCCTTGTAGTTTTACAATTAGAATGTAAATGCTACGATTGGAATGTAAGTCCTTGTAGTTTTACAATTTTAGAATGCTTTATTTCTAAAGTAAAAATTACCATTCCGCCAACCTCGTCTACCTCAAATAGCACGTAATGAGTCGATCAGTTTTGCAACGAAACTATATCAATCTGATTGAAATAACGGAGAAGGAGTTTATTTATTTTCCCCTTATTGTTTTTCGCCCTCCAAAGGCAAATAGAAATGTTTATTGACATACCATTATATATAAGTTTAGTTGAAAAAAAAAACAGACATTTTACAACCAGATTGACCAATGTAATCTCAGAATTAGTGAAAAAACTAATTCTTGGCAGTTTATCTGACGCATCTCAAATCTTTTCAGTATTGATCTTTAAATAAATGCAAAACCAATGGGAATGCTTTATATATAAGAGGTGAGTTTGTATTGGGCAACAAGGACTTACTGGAACATGTACTTTCTCAGTTGACTTCGGATTGCACGTCATCAACTGTGGACACACTCCCTCACATCTTTCCAAGATAACGCATTCGGGCATAACGGACACAACGCTACTCCTGGTCGATTCTATTTTAACGCAGCGTTTTCTAGGTCTGCGGCAAGAACAACGCTTGTGCATGACTTGAATTTCCCGCATTTTACACTGAGAACCTATAAAGTAATTAGGAAACGGTAAAGGAAAAAGCTATGTTCCTATGAATTTTCGAAAGCTATAATTTTCTATTTCAAAATGCAGTGGAGTTTCCAAATTTATGTTTAATTTTGTCTCTTTTAGGCACAACAAATCATTGGAATTTTTTACACTGGTTTGAATCATAAAATTAATTAAACCTGTTATTTAAGTGCTAATTTTGAAAGCAAACCATTGAGATGCATAAGTTCCTAAATAAAATTAGGAAACTTTTATATCCTACAATTATTTTCTTCTAGTTAGATAACCTGCAATATTAAAATAAGTTTTTTTTTTTTTTTTTTACAAATAGGCAAAGTAATCGAAATTATGAGATATAGGGTTTGAAATACTTACATTTATTTTCTTTTTAAAAAAATTTCAGTTTTTTTAATTGAATTTTATAGACATTATGGTGGAATGTAGATTATTATTATCTGTGAAGGAAGCAATAGGACTTTTCAGGAAAATTTGTTTAATAATCACATTCACACACTGAACAAACACAAAGACAAGACAACACAAGACATTCATGCGCTCAGCTTAACAGTGGAGAATCACATCTCACTCTGATGCAGATGGAATAGCATCGCCATCTTTTATCCAAAGAAAAGATAAGAGTTATGTAACTGCTACAATGTATAAAAACATATTTCTCTCTATATAATATAAGTATTTATTACTATTTTACAATATCATGATAACAATTTCTCTGGTATTCTTCTTTAATCTTTTGCAATCAATATGTTAATTTCCAAAGCTTGAAAATAAATCTTAAATATGAAAAAATATTTTAATAAATGATATAATTTTATTTTTTATTTTTGTTGCTCTTTATTGTAATTTGCAGAATGGAACAAACCTTCGTTTGGGTTTGGTTGAAAAATGCATATATAGATTAATGAAAACTTCGTTAATCTAGATGTGTATATTAACAAAAAATTTTAGGCCTTAATTATTTTTCATCTTATGAGTAAGAATGCATAATTGCAATGTATAAATTCCTTTAGTATGCATCATTATAATCAACTATAAATATGAACCAACTATAAAATAAACATTACAGTTTCATGATCTATAGAACTCAATACCTTGGAAAACGTCAGTTGACGGTTTAGAAGGAGAAACTCTTCTTACTGAAGAGTTCCTAGGTTTATCGTCCATAATTTCATTTTCAGATTCATCCAACATTCTTGAATAAAATTCGTGCACCTGTATAACGACAAATTTAAGGAAATAAAAGTTGCGAAGGCTCTAAGTATAATAAAAATTTCAATCTGTTAAACAGTCAAAAAATACTGCATGGATTTAAACAGTTTCTGTCGTCGATTTCTAATGTATTTATTTCTATAATCTTTTTTCTTTTTTAAAAAAGTTTTAGAATTACTACTCTCTGAAAGTTCTTGCATATTAAATAGTATAACCAGCGGGTGACCGATCTCCGCTCGGAGAAAACAGGTATCGAAGCTAACTCAAAGATTTAAATTTTCAATTGTGATTTATCAAAACAATACATGCCATAAGAAAATTTGTGAAACCATTGGTGAAAAGATAACCGGTTAAAGTGCACCATTGTAAACTATTCTAAACAAAGTTAGAGTTTGGAAAGGGAACTATTCTATACAAAGGTAAAGTTTGAAAAGTCATATGAAATAAAATGCATAATGGTTGAAACCTATTAGGCAATAGACAAAGAAAATTTAAGTGCTGCCATCTATAGCCATTATGGTGAACTAATAAAGTTTGAAAATATCCTATCTGTAACTCCGAACTGCTCGACCGTAGCGCTTTAATACCGGCGCCAATCGATTCCTCGTGGCCAAAAACCCCAGACCCCCAAGTTTACCGGAGTTTATTAATTCTGGGGCGATTTTCGACTTGGCAACCATTCCTCGTATTATAGTATTAGATAAACAAGATTTTGTAATGTTGCAATTAGGATAAAACAATATTTTATAATAGATAAACATTTTCGTAAATGCCATTTTTATTCACTGTTGTTTTTGTTCCCACATTTATTTTGTGGGAGAGAGGGCCGAGGGTCCTTAATTCGAAGTTTTCCATGAATTTATCTACTATAATCTTAACAATTTCAAGATCACATGCAGGTTTGAAATATTTTCTTTATTTCTGTTTAAAATATAACTAAGAAGCGTCACAATCTGAGATTGCAAAAATCTTAAGTGCCTTCACATCAAAATTTAAAATTTGGGATATGATATATTTTAGTAGATAAATTGCTAAGCAGATCGAATATCCTCTTATTGTTCTAAAATTAACTTTTCCAAAAAAATTTTAATAAAAAAATTATGTAATGCATTTATACAAAGTGTTGCTAAATTCGACCGACAAATTCAAAGGGATGATAATAGGCACCATGAAGATGTAGGATCATTCTTGCAACAGGGAATCTAAAAAGACGTTTAGTAGGTGAAATTCGCAAAAATATAGAGTCGGAGAACTGTTGGAAACAGTAAAAAATTAACTTAAAAAAAAAACAAATAGTGTTTCAACAGAGAATTTTTTCAAAGTGAAAGCACATTATTAAAGCCTTTTTTTTCATGTAGGTAACATACGGATTTGATTATCTATGGCAGTGATGGGGAAACTACGGCCCGCGGAAAGGTTTAATCCGGCCCGTTTAAGAGTGCCGTCATGACAATGTTTTTGAGTGTGAGAATGTGAGAATGAATGTGAGAATTTTCCAAGAATACAATCGTTAAAATTCACTATATCAAACAATAAGATTAAAAAATTCGAAATTAATTTGAGAAAACTATCTTCAGAATTTGAAAGGAGATTTCAGGACTTTAGAAAAATGGAACCAGAGTTTAGTATTTTTGCTACCCCATTAAATGTTAATTACGAAGAAGTTGATGCAAAATTTCAACTTGAGCTAATAGAACTGAACTGTAATACTTTCCTGAAACAAACTTTTCATACAGTGCCATTACTAGAATTTTATAAAAATTTAAGTCCAGATAATATCCCAAATCTAATTATTCATGCAATGAAGATAATGACAATGTTCGGCTCATCTTATATATGCGAACAAATCTTTTCAACAATGAAGCTTAGGAAAACTTCTTTAAGAAACAGAATTACAGATGAGCACCTTTCATCAGTTTTAAGAATTTCTGCTTCGCAAATGGAACCGGACTATGATGAAATTTTGATAAAACAGTCTCAATTTCATTTTTCTCATGCACCAGTAATGACACCAGAAAATAAAGTGATAATACTTCACATCAAGAACTGCACTAAATTCATTTTATATTTTGTGCTTATAATTTTCTTACCTTTTGCTTTTTTACTATTAAAATAATAAGTGTATGTAATAATATATGTATATGTTTATAGAACACATAAATTTTTTAACGATTAAGCACTATTCTTTGGCCCGCTACGATCGTCTAGTTATTACAAATGGCCCGTCTTAAAAAAAGTTTCCCCACCACTGATCTAGGGAGTCTTAAATTACTGAAAATGAAAAAATAGTCTAAAGCCCATACTTGCAAAAATATTAAAATTTGAAGAAAAACGAAAGGTTGAAAACGTAAGGAATTTTAAATTTTTTCATTTGATGTAAAAATGTAATGTGAGAATCGGGACATTTTAAAGTTATTCACGAAAAATTAAAATGTGAATCAGAAAACATCGCTGCAATATCAGTAGTTATCGCAGAGATCGTTGTCGGGGCGAAGATAATAGACATTAAGTAGATGAAAAGTTATCATGAAACATAGGAGGGCATACAACGTTTCTCAATGAAAATCAAAAATCGAGTGGAGTTCATGATACCACCCAGGCGGATACACATTTTTTGCTTGAGTTTTATTTTCAGATGAAGCCTGCTTTTCGAGAGAAGGTGTCTTCAACACGCTCAATGCGAATATTTGGTCATTCGAAAATCCCTACGTCAATATCTCGTCGAATGTACAACACAAGTTTGATATTAATACCTGGACAGAGACAACTGTTTGGATCATCCCGAATGCCTCAGAGATACAAAATACCTTATTTTCTTCCAACGCTGATTTTCTGTAGGGAACACCGACAATTTGGTTACTGCGTGATGGAGCACCAGGATATTTTAGTTATATTCTTCAAATATGACTTATTGTTTGCGAATGAAGTATAACGACCATCAATTCTACAATGCTTATTAATCAATACTTGCTCGCTGCTTTTATTTTTCGCTTAAGCATGAAAAATTTATATACGAAAAGGCTTCTAGATAACCTTATTCCTAGTCTTCGCCATTCATAGCGTCACTCTCTTTGCCAAACTCATTGTCTTTTCGGCATCTGTTTTTGCGATTTTCACTGAATAAACGTTACATGTGACCCTAAGTTTGCTGGTAATTTTTCATCTATTAATGATATAATCCTTACACCGAATTTTTCTTACGAATTTAATAATGATCTCTTCGAACATCGCTTCTGATATTGCAACGATATTTTCTGATGCGCATTTTAGTTTTTCTTGAATATCTTTTCAACTCCTCAGTGCTCACATTTCACGTTTATATCAAATGAAAAAAATGTAAAATTCCTTACATTTTCAAGCTTTTATTTTTCTTCAAGTATTAATGTTTTTGCAAATATGAGTTTTAAATTACTTTTTCGTTATCAGAAATTAATGACCCCCTAGATAATCAAATCCGTACGTTACCTACATGAAAAAAAAGCTTTCAATAATGTGCTTTTACTTTAAAAAATTCATGGTTGAAGCATCATTTGTTATTTTTAAATTAATTTTTTACCGTTTACAGCAGCTTTCCGACTCTATATTTTTGCAAATTTCATCTACTAAACGTCGTTTTGGACCCCCTGTTGTATGGTGAGTTTTTATCCTCATAATGCCTACTATCCTCTCTCTGAATTTGTCGCAGAAGTCTACAACAACTAGTATAATACAAAAAATATATAATTAAACATTGATTTTAAATATATGTGCGTAACAATGCATAACATTGCCAAATATCAAAATAAAAATTCTTCACTTTTAATTAGAAATAGTCTTAAGACCTTTGTTGTTCTATAAATTATTTCTCGAACAAAACTGTTCTTTTACTCATCAGAAGATACAACATCAAACAAATATTTAATACAAAATAATTTTAGGTCGAAAATACCATTTTGGATATAAAAGATTTATCTTAGAATTGGGTATATTGGGAACTTTGAGAAATGCCTAAGGTATATAAATGTTGTAAATATTATCAGTGTAGAATTATATTTAAGAGTCTACTAAATCAGAAGAACATGAGAACGTTTTTAGTTATATCACCATCTCTTTTTAAAATAACAAAAAGGTTTTTTTAGAACAGTTATCATAATTTCGGAATGCGGTTAGGTGATGAGGATGGCAAATAAGACTACCCTCCATTATTTAAATTTACAATCCATTCCAATAAGTAGAACTTGAATGAAAAAGAATATTAAGCTCCTTTCATTATCATTCCCTTCCAATCACATTTTGATTTGGAATAAAGAACTAAATAGAAAAAATGCCTATCACAATGGCTCCCCTTATTCTTTCATAGTGGATCGTGAGTATCTATTTACCTACATTCCCTATGTTTACAACCGTGTAATAAGTGAAACAATACGAAACTGATACATGTATAGTCGCTCGTTCATGGACAACACCTGCTTAGGTTAAGTGCTCCAGTTTCACCTGTGCTTTCCCTTCCTTCCAGTTACCTAACGTATGAAAGCGTTGGCATCATCTCATTAAAAGTCAGTTCGCGTAGACTGGTAAATTAGGTCAATGCTTTATAAAGGGATATCAACGAACTATTGCTCGAAGGGGGCGTAGCTCAGATGGTAGAGCGCTCGCTTAGCATGCGAGAGGTACCGGGATCGATACCCGGCGCCTCCATTTTAAGAAAAAAGGGTATTGATTGATAAATTAATATCAGTTTCTTAAAAAAATAATTACATTATTCTTCAACGTATAGCTTATCACTCATTTTTTACAATTTTTATTAGTTATATGATTTAACTCTTTGTTATTATTATCATGTGAGAACATAATGTTATTTTGGTTTATGATTTTTGAAGCCTCAAAATGTGTAAACAACAAATTATTGAAGCCTCAAAATGCGTGAGCAACAAATTGTTGAAGCCTCAAAATACGTTGGCAATTTATCGCTTTTGAGTCCTCAATTTTTTGCTTTTAGGCTTAGTAGAATATAATGCAAAAAAATTGTCACATTTATCGATTTATCGCCAGTTAAAGTTACAACTTGATTTTCATGTTATTTATTCTCTAAATTCTTATGAATTGTCTTAATTAATTTGTCATTAACCAGTTTAAAATGGTTTCAAACAATCACGAGATTATTAGATTATGCATACGTCGATTTTTTAGAAAAACAATGGGTATTTTTTATCTCAAAATCAGTCGTGTTTCTAAGCTTTGTTTGACAGCTAGAAAAATTAAAATTGAAAGTTTAAAAAAATTATCATTATATATAGAGAGAGATGAGGGGGATAGAGACCGGCAGAGAACTCTCATTATGATTTCAAACCGGTTTAAACTGGTTAAGGAAAATTAAGTAAGACAAATAATGACTTAAAAATAATGTCCTTATATGATAACTTATAAAGTTATTAACTTAATATAAACTTACAGGATAACTTATAAAGTTATTAATTTAATATAAACTTACAGGATAACTTATAAAGTTATTAACTTAATATAAACTTACATGATAACTTATAAAGTTATTAACTTAATATAAACTTACATGATAACTTATAAAGTTATTAACTCAATATAAACTTACATGATAACTTATAAAGTTATTAACTTTATATAAACTTACAGGATAACTTATAAAGTTATTAACTTATATGATAACTTATAAAGTTATTAGCTTAATATAAACTTACAGGATAACTTATAAAGTTATTAGCTTAATATAAACTTACAGGATAACTTATAAAGTTATTAACTTAATATAAACTTACATGATAACTTATAAAGTTATTAACTTAATATAAACTTACAGGATGGCTTATTGTAGATTATTCTGTTGTGTATGTATGCGTGCGTGCGTGTGTGTGTGACCTTCAGCTTACTTTTAATGTAAGTATAGAACAAATTTTATTTTAAAATATCTGCTTACTGTTTAGTTCAGCATGAAATGCAGCAAAAAAAATTTATCACTTGTCGATATCTGTAGTCTCTATCCCATATGTATTGAAAGCGATCCAATTTTAAAATGGACTAATCGCAATCGGCAACTAATTCACGTCGTCTATAAATTTAAAATAAATATGAAAATCGAAGAACCAGTTCGTTGTCTCCAATCACGAGTTCGATTTCATTTGAAAGCCGATGACCTTTAATTGTGTCTCCAACTGTCCGCAATCCTCCCCATCATTTTCTCGAGAAATTTCAAATATATTGATTCATCACTTATCAATATCAAACTCATATTGATACGTCACTTATTAATGTGAAATTTCAATCTAAAATTATCAGCTTCACAAACCTCATCTATGTAAGGTCAACCGACTGATAATTTCAAATCCTTTCTATTCAGATTTTTGCACAGATAATCAGTCTTTATTACATGTCGAAACAAAACTAAAATAGAAGATTTAATCCTTATAAATACTACTTTTTGATATTTATATAATATCTAGGATTTTTACAGAAAAAGATTTTTAAGTTTTGATTGCGATTGATTTCTGAATGATTTTTTTATTGACATATGATATATATAGTTACATATAATAAATTTCTGCATCCACGGAATCTATTAAATTGGCATTTGAACCGTAGTTTAAAATTGAGTAAAATTTAATAAATTTAAATAATGAATTTACCAGTGTCTTTACTGAAAGAATGCAAAAGCGTATATAAAAACTCCCAGCGCTAGTCATTAATATATATATATATATGAAGAATGAAGAAAAGAAAAACATCTCTTCCAGAATCATTTAACCTAACATATATTTTCATTACGCATGTATTTCATTTCAGAATAACAAATGTATTATATATAACGAAAAATTAATAAACAAAACCAGACGAAACTTACAGTTAACATTTTATTTTTATTTCAGACAAAAATCTTCAAAAAGACACATTTTTGAATATTTGGACATATTTTTTCTACTTTCGTAGGGTTTCTCCCCTATGATGACGCCTAGATAATAAGTTATATGAAACTTCAAATAAATATTTTAAGGTAATGATTTTGCTAAAGAAATAGGAAAATATTTATCTCTTTTTCAAATCATTCAAAGATAAAATCCGCAGTTTCTTTGGAACACCCGTGGTTCTATTCATTCTTGCCTTCTCTTAACAGCCATACACCGAGTTTTTTAAGAAATACAATGCAATATGACAAGAAAATAAAACGATCTACATGATGAGACAGAGAGTTCATAGATTAACTATATGAGGAGAGTGAGAATTTAATCTATATAAATAAAAATGAATGTTTTTCTGTATGTCTCCTATGCGCTGCCGTACCGCTCATCGGATGAAACTTTGAATACTTATTATTTGCACTTATTTGTTTCTGCTGAAGATGGAAAAATAAAAATATGTACATTGTCAACGTTGAATTCTCGAATAATTAAGTTTAAAAAAAATAGAATTGATATTTTATATATTACTCAATTTAAATGAATGTATTCATTTCCTATACGAAAATAAATATTATTCTTTATTTCATTCCTAATTAAACAAGGAAGTTATTTTAAATTTCTAACAATATTTCCAAAATTATTTCTTCTACAGTAGGAACGCATTGGGTACCAATTAGTATGATATATAATACAAAAGTTATGTAAGCCCATAAATAGAATGGGCAGCTGGAGCAGTACTTATAATATCTGAAAAGAAATATAATTATCTTTCACTTTTTTATTTATATAAGAAGTTTGATAAATATTATCAATGCTTTATATTGGAAATAAACAGCAAAAGGAGCTAAAGGGGCGTAACTCAGATAGTAAAGCATTCGCTTAGCATGCAAGAGATACTGGGATCGATATACAGCGCTTCCATTTTTCAGGTTTTGAAGGAAAAAAAAAAACCTAACGTGAAATACATGGCTTGCATTACAAAAGTAATATCTTTCACACACAAATATGGTAATATAAAATACAGATGTATTCAACAGGAATGATTGATTGTTTCTTTAATTTAAAACATCTTGATGCAATTCAAAAATATATAGTGAACTGTTCTTATTGCTTTCAATTTCATTTTATACCCAAAAAAACATCATTACACTCAGTGATATTCCGGTTTCGATTAAACTAATTTTCAGTAATATCAAACCTTTCCCTCTCCCTCCAAAAAAACATTTATTTTAAAACACGTTTTTTTTAAATAAATATTAATAGCTGAAATTTTTTTTCAATTTTCTCCTAATTAGTTTCTACCTTATAATTAAAAAAAAATTTAACTTAGTTATATGTATATGCTTTTAATTAAAAAATGCTAATTATTTAAAAAATCAATTTGTTAAGCGGAACTTTCGTACAAGACAGAATTTGACTGAATCTAAAATTCAGTTACAAAATATTTCTTAAAAACATCATTTATCAGATCAATGTATTCATTGAATTTAGCAATTTTTATCCTTATGTTGGAATTAAATAACCTGCTTGAATGATTATTATTCTCTTCCTGATAATTATAAAAAAGACAGTAATGAAAAAACAAACCAAAACAGTGGGAGCAGTATTCAGATTTTTTTTTGGCATAATCTATACTTATAATAAAGCTCAATGTGTGTGTGTGTGTGTGTGTGTGTGTGTGTGTGTGTGTGTGTGTGT
>JAPMOQ010029400.1:502093-568786 GCA_026543055.1 Argiope trifasciata | reverse complement strand
TGCCATCTATAGCCAATATGGCGAACTAATAAAGTTTTATGTTTATGCTGTTATAGGTTTATAATATGTTTCTTATGTATGTATATATGTTTGGTTTTTCTAAATAAATTTGTCAAAAATATTGAACTTCAACACACTTCAATCTTTACCTTTGTATAGAATAGTTCCCTTTCCAAACTCTAACTTTGTTTAGAATAGTTTACAATGGTGCACTTTAACCGGTTATCTTTTCACCAATGGTTTCACAAATTTTCTTATGGCATGTATTATTTTGATAAATCACAATTGAAAATTTAAATCTTCGAGTTAGCTTCGATACCTGTTTTCTTCCAGCGGAGCTCGGTCACCCGCTGGTAAAAGAAATTTGACAAATAAAAAAAAAAAAGGATTTCATTAAATCAAACAATAAAAATTGTTAAAAATATGATCATGATTGTTTCTTCAAAGAATGTTATTATATGTTTTACATTTAAAAACTTATAGAATTAAGAAAATAACTAGAGGTAATTTGCAAAACAGAAAATTAACTTTATTTACAAGTTAATACATACACTAGGTGAACATAGTATAAATACACTAACTTCAACAGAAATTTTTCCAAAAAATAATATGCAGCAAAAATTACTAAAAGTAGAAGAAATTCACTAATTTTTTAACTTTGCAGCCAAATCAACTTTAACCATATTTTAAATAAAACATGAAAAATGTGGGAGGTATTTTCCCCTCCACCAAAAGTACTTTATCTACTTATTTCATGGAAAACACTTTCAGAAGACTATCAAAAATCTAATCATAAGCAATGTATAAAAATTAAACAGCTACCAGAGGTATAATTTCTATATTATTGCATATCAGCCAATGATATGTCAACAAGATACATTATTTCACTTCCAAAAATAAATATTCTAATGAACATACTTTTGATATTACGAATGAGCATAAGTATCTAAACAGGAAAACTAAGTTCCACATTTAAACCTCACTAAGCATTATTAATTAATATTAAAGAAACTAACATTTAATGAATTAAAAATAATTTGCACTGCTACACCAAATCTGATGAGATAACATAAACCGAATAAAAAAATTAACATAAATAAAGTCTAATATGATAATATGACATAGTTAAAAAATGATATAACACCACAATAAAGATTAATCATCAAATATATTCAAATTACCATTCATTGAAATAATAATTTGAATAGAAGTGATAAATACACCCCTAAAGGAAATAATTAAACACACTTTTAAGCTCAATATATTCTGGATATACACATCATGTTTATTTACATAAACCAATTTTATATTTCAACAGTTTTCCACAATAAAAACATTTCAGAGAGCAATATATTACGATACAAAATGTTAACATATTAAATATGCAACACAAATTTGCTTTTCAGTATAAAGTTGACTTTATCATCACTCAAACCCTCTTAAACTTTTATACATATAAATTTTCAAAAATGATTCAATTTAACGTTTCACAATTTCTTGGGTGGTGGGGGAAGAGGATACTGTAAGAATCAAACCACTTGTATATTCACTTCAAACCACTTGTGTGTATATATATATTTTGGAAGAAACAAATTAAACTAATTCTTTTGGATGTTTCACCATGAGTTTAATTAAATTCGAAAATTTAATTTTTCTTGTTTTAAAAATCTAGATTTAAGAGTAGTTAAATTAAGATCTATGTGTAGCATCCTTGAAAAGGTTGAAAAGCTTTGTAACACACACACACACACACACACATATATATAATAATTTATTAGATTAACTTAAAATAATATAAAAGTTTCATAAACATAACTGATTTTTCAACAAGTGAAAGTTAATACATTAAATAAATTTCTGAAGAAAATTTTTTGAATTATTAACAATCACAGTTAAACTTTAAATATCCATTATCCATAGTAAAAAAAGAATCTATCATTTAAAAATCACAAAACAGATAAGAATAGGATTTGCATCTTATAATTGGATGGGAAATGTATTTAATTTAGATGTTTTTTACTACTTTTAGTTATATTTGTAAACATAATTCAATTTAATGATCGTTCTTTTTACATACTTTTAATAAAATGAATTTAAGAAATATATGACAAATTACATATTTAATTTCAAATGGTAATTCATTATTTAAATTCCATTTCACTATATAATCAAGTTCAATTATGTAACAAATATTCTATTTATGCACCTATTTATAAAACTTGAGAATCAAATTATATATTGATATTATATTTGTTCTTTGAGTATATTCTACTTTTAAAAATATTTTTCCAAAAAAGTCTGTTCTTAAACATATATGTAATAATCATGGCAGGTAACGAATTATAATTTAATAAATATATTAAAAGAATAGAAATCTATCCAAATTAATGAAATTAATATACCCAAACTAATTAAAACAAGAAAAATATCCTCAGATTAATTAATTTAAGGTAAATATACCCTAACTTATTTTAATAAAAGAAACATACCCAAAAAATACAAAGTCAAGCAACTATCAATGAGCAACTTGAATATTAATTTAAGAAACAAAATAATAAATTTAATATAGAAAATAATCAATAATCATTTCTAAATATGCAATGAGTTGAAATAGACTCCTTCCCCCATAAAGATTTAATAGAATAGCTATAATGAAAGCTTTTCTTTTCCTTCTTTAAATACATTTACACTATGAAAAAGATGTCACATTCATACAACAGCAAATACATTTACAACAAGAATTATTTTTTAAAAAACATTCAAACTTATATCAAAATAAAGACTTTTAAATGTCATTTTAAAAATAAAGCTTGTGACTTTTTACATCAATTATACTAGCCACAAATAAAATTCATATATTCAAATGTCTGGAACCTTAAATACAATGTCTTAAAGAGTTTCTGGTCTAACATATTATCAAAAAGGTTTTCCCAATTCATAGGAAAAACCGTAGTCTGCTAGGAAATATGATTTTTTTTTCTAAGGCAAGAAAATTCATTTTTAGCTGCCAAACAGAGTTCATCTGACAAGCCTATTTTATTATTGCTTTAAGAAGTGAAGACTTATGATTGTATTTCACAAATAGGAAATTCTTAAAATTTTACAACAGAAAGAAAAAGAAAAATTAACTAATCAATTAGATCAATTCAACATAATCTAGTAGCAAAAATTCAATTAACACAAAACAGTTTTTAAAGTATTTCATTGCATAATTATCTGCAGTATGCTGGTAGACAACAGAAATTCATGAAAGTCATGCATTTTTACATTTTTCTTTACTTTTTTGAGAAATGTGGTGATAAAAACAAATTACCTTCCTATGCAAGATTGGCGTAATTTGCCAGCTTTTAAAAAAATGATTTTTTTTTATTTGTAAGAATTTATTTGAAAAAAATTATATTGCACACAAAACACTTTTATTCATCACATTTCAGTTTATAATTGTTTTATAAAAGAAGTTTCCTTCATTTACAAGATATGAATTGAGAAATGCAGAATTTCACAGAAACTTTTAATTATATACAATGAAACACTACAAAAAAATCCTTAAGTGCAGTCACATTATATTATATATTACAAGTCTCAAAAGATTTCATTACACAGAATTGCTGAAATTCAAAAATTCTGCAAGCACATGAAAAAACAAACCACATCAGTTGTTAAAGAAATAGCAACAGTTATATAGACACAAATGAAATGCATTAAAAACAATATAACACAAATGAAATGTAAGAAATAAAAAACGCTTTAATAAATGATGTGAAAATATATTTCATTGTGCCAGATCCTGAAAATTCTTATGCAAAGAATTTAGCATATGCTTTTCTTTCTTTGGCTTTGTATGCTCGCATTTCTCCACGAACAGCGGCCAATTCTGCTATCACAGCTGCAATACAAATACATAAATATACTTTTTCATATAGCAGTCAGATATTTGATAAATAAATTTTTATAAAAACATCTTCAGACATGGCACAGGTTTAGAACAAAAACTAGCTGAATTTTATAAAGTAATGAATTGTATCTAACATAAATACTGTGAAATAAAATAAATATAATTTATCAAACAATGAAAAGAATGATACAAAACTATGTGAACTATCAAAAATATAATAGAACTATTAAATAAAATAAAAACTAATTCAGAAAAAAAATTGCAAAAAATCTATCTGAAAACTCTAACAGTAAATAAGTTTATTCAAACAATACTATTAGAAACTAATATCAACAAAATAACAATGCATTTAGAAATTTAAAAAGCAACAATAGAGCAAAAGGACACAAATATTCCATAGATATATTGGTGATATTGACTTACTTTTTTTAATACTGATTTCTTTCGTTTTATTTTTTAATAAAGAGATCAATTTTATTTTGAAATTCTCATGAAATAAAGAGAAAAGTGGGAACATTATTATTCTCTTTAATAGAATTCTTTTTGAAGTGGTGTTTTTAATCAAGATGTTTTCAGGCAGTTCCCAAATTATTCCTTACCAGGGTTGCAATCATTTCTGCAGTTTGAATTTCCCTGATATTCCCAGATTTTTAATGAAATTTCTCTGGCATTTTTCAGATGTATTTAATATCTTTAAATTAATGTTGCTTTATTTCATTTCTTTCCTTTATTACACAATATACTTTTTAACTGTATGTCAAAGTTATTTAATTTTTTAAATTAAAATCAATGTAAAATAAAATTCCATATTCAAAAAAACATTTACAAATATTGAATTAAAAATCAACTTCAATCATGTAATTTTTTTGCCATTAACCAACACTAAAAGACGGTTCCCTATCTAGACTAATTGTATGCCAACCAGTCAGAGCAATATGGCAGAATTTCTCATAAAAGATTCAGGGCAAAAACACATGCACCTTGGCAGAGTACCTAAAAATGAAATGATTCTTTCTTCCAGTGGGTTTTCTGTATTCATACTATTCACCAACACACAAATAAGAACTGAATATTAATTCTATGATGAAAAAAAAAAAAAATTCATTTGAAATAAGAAAAATTATGCAATGAAAAGTGCATTAATTTTTAAGCCACTATAAGCCATTTTAAAGGGGTGGGGAATGCTTGTGTATTGGCATTTCCTCCCAGCAAAGTTAAAAAAAAAACTGAAGTTATAGTAGGGAAATTATTTGAATATAATCTTTATGTTTCATTAATCCTGTTTTGACTTTTCTATTTTCCTATTAATAAATAAAAGCAGTTTTTATTTTTGGAAAAGTATTATTGTTGCGATTCAGTTCAAAATGGATACTTAAAACAAAGTTATACAGGTATTTGAAAGATTGAAGAATACTTTACGGGTTACATACACATAATTTTTTATGTAATATGTAATAAAATTTGAGAAGAAATTTAATTTTCTTCACAAATATAAATATATAAAATAAAATAAAAATAATCTTAAATTTAATACCAATTTAAAAAGAAAATAAATCAATACATATATGATAAGCACATACAAAGGTTAAAGATTCCTGAATATGATCCTAATTATTATTTTTTAATTCCGTATAGTAGTAGAAAATAGTTTCAAACATCAATTAGTGATATTCTATTAATTCTTCCCCTCAAACAAAGTTGTTTTAAAATGTATAAATATACAATGCCATATACCAATGGTGAGCTACTGATAATTTTTTACAAATTAGTCGTTAGCATTGCAAATAAACAGATTTGGGCAATGAATCTGATGTAATAAGCTAATTAAATACAATAAAATAATTTAGTACATCATTATATAATTCCTAAAAGATTTACTTACACTTATCATTGGGAGCTAATCTGAGAGCTTCATGCAAATCAGCCTAAAATAGAAGGATAAAATATTATCACAGCAAAATAATAATAATAATAATAATAATAATAATAATAACCTTATAATATTATTTTGCAGTAATAATGCATAACCCATTATGTTATGTACTTCCATTTTTATTGATACATTCATTAGAAAATAATATTTCATATAAACTAAAACAAAATTTAAATATGTGAGAAAATAGTTTAGCACACAACAACAACAAAAAAAATTACATAATAAATCTGTTTAAATTATTTCTTAGTTTAAAATACACACACACATAAAAAGAAATAATTAGTAAAATTTATTTAAACTATTTCTTGGCTTAAAATAAACAGATACACACAAATGAGTTTAAGATTAAATGACAATTATTTGACTTGTAAAATTTATTTTTAGAGAATCTTAAATATTTAATTAAATAAATATAAATTAAGTCATAACTTTCAAAATTAGAACAAAAAAATTGAAAGATTTAAATTGTTTTAAAAAGCTGTTCAAAATAGAGAATTTTATTTGATTTAGAGGTCAAGCATTTTTACCAAGTACAGAACACCATAGCAAAACTAAAAATTAGCAAATAATTTTAATTAAATTTTACATTTCTCAAAATTTTTAAAAACATGAAATAAATACGAGTATTATCCTTTTTTTAAACTATAATCTTTGGTTGCTTTTATATTTCGGATCGATTTAATTTGCTGATACATGGAATAAAATATAAAATCAATGGATTTTGTAAGTTTGTTTGACAAATTTAAGCCATCATTTATAACTTCAGCAAAAATGAAATAAAATAAATACATTACAATTCTCAGCCAAAAAAATTACCCAAGGGGTGAATTTGCAAAAGCTAATACATCATTAATTTTATTTTCTTTCTTAAGCTCATTTATCTTATAGCTAAAATTAATTTATAACCATTTTCAGCATTTTATTTGTTAAAATTTTGCAGGACAAAATATAATGGTATTGATTATTATGAAGGAGGTGAGGAGGAATGAATTAAAGCCTTACCAGACTCCTTTCATAATCCCCTTTCCCATGGAAGGCTTGACCTCTCCTATACAATGCTTTAGGATTCTTTGCTTCGATATCTAAAGCCTACAGGAAAGTAATATTAAATGAAAGAAATTCTAAAACCCATCATCTTAATTAAATGCAAAATTACAAAAATCTACTATAAAAAAAAGAAATTTTGCATTTAGTTCTCCAACTATATACTTATACAGAAATGAGGCATTTGTATCCAATATAAAGATGGAGTGTGTGAAAGAGACAAAATAAACTAAAAATTAGGGAAGCAGAATAATTTAGATTAATACTATAATTAATATCTATATTTAAAAAATCTAGTAAAATGCCTTTTTTTATACATTATATCTAGAACTTAAAAACTAAATTATATTAAATATTTTTAAAAAATTAAGCAGCACTTACCTCATCGCAATCTTCAAGAGCTCTATCATATAATTTTAACTTTAACTTACAAGCAGCACTGCAATAAAATTTTACCATAAGCAAGATAAACAAACTGGACATTCAATTCTAAAATCTAATTTTTAAAAAATAATCTTAAAAAATAGAAAATGCACACTTATATGATTCATTTAGTCATGCCTTAATAATAAATTTTAATTTTCTACACTTCTCAATCTAACAGACCTACTTTAATTATCTCCAATTTATTTTTCTACTGTCTAACATAAATTACAAGACAGAAATTTTTTTTATTTTCACTTTCTTTAAAAGAAAAAGCCTTATCTGAGGTAGTAAACTTTTTAGGTACAGTTGTGATACTCTTTTTATACAAATTTCACATGCTAAAGGTTTCCCACCTTTAATATAGTCTTGGATTGCATAATTTACCATCTAAAAACTTAAAATTATCATTTTGAGCAACTTACTTAATATTCCTATATACAAAGCTTTATATTTAACTACAACTGAATATGTTTCAAAATGTCATTTCTAACAATTATATAAGTTTGCATAGTAAAACAATTAATATTAAGAAATACTTCTGTGATTTCTGTGCAGAAGACAATTTGAGTATAAGAAAAAAAATAAGCAAAAGAAGGAAAAAAACTTAAAATTTTATAAGAAATTGCAGATGAAAAAAGTCTACAGCTTAGTCACTGGAAGCCATCCAATAATATTATATTACAACCTCGTGTGCAAGCTATCAGTTAATTTTTTTTTTTTTGATGAAATCCTTTCAGTATGTAAAGTTAAAGAATATTGGCTGATTTCGTACGTGGGCATAATTACATTCTATTCAAGCTTCGATTCCACAACTGGTTTAATGTACACTAAATTCATTTCACAAAGAGTGGGATCAGGATTAGAATCAGGAAAACCCCAACTCTGAAATTAAGAAGTATTGTTCTGTCCATCAATCTTATGGGGTTGAATGAAGAACAAAAACTTAAATTAATCTATACTTATAATTAAGATCAATGTATGCATGTATGTTGATTCTCTACAAGTTACATCATTAGATCTATAATTACCAAAGTTGGCATATATATATACTATGAAGAGCAGGAAAGGAATGGGAGAATTTTTTTGCCATTTTAATTTACATTTTGTTAATTTTAAATAACTACTGAAAATATTATAAAAGAATATTTACATCCTAAAATTCAAAAAATATTTTTCCAAACATGTCAACTTTTTAGCCATCTAATTTTTCTATTGTTTCTAATCAATTTTTTAAAAAATATTTTTCAATAAGAATACAAAATAACAAGATGAAGTTTTAATCAAAAATGTTAATATAAAACCAAAAAACATAAGAATTCTGGAAGAACACCAAAGTTATAAAAGTCATTATTAAAGTTTTCTTCTTTTTTTTTAAATCCAATTTAATCTTGATAATATTTTTTTTTAAATAATGAAACCTGCAAAGTAATGAAATTAAACTTCACTCTTCAACACATTATTGGCAAAGAAAATATCAGGAAAACAAACAAATTTTGTGAAAAATCTGAAGGATTTAAGTTTATATTTAATGGGGCAGGGGGAGATTATTATGGATTAGAAATTAGGTTATATTGTTAGAAGGCAAGAAATAAAGCATATTCTTTTTTTAAATGAATTTAGAAGAGCTCATAGAAATTAAGAGATATGAATTACAAAACAACATAATAATAAATAAAGCTTATTACTGTATTTCATAAGCATTTAAGGCATTCTACAAAAAGTTATCATGAATCTCATCACATAGTAAAATAAATCATGCTTGGTTCATTTATGAAAAATATTGAAACATGAATGTGTGACTGAATCATTACTAACAGTTAGTTCAGACATGTGGTATAAAATTTAATACATATAGTAATACAAAATTAGAAAAAGGTTGCCAAGGAAATAAATTATATAATTCAAATGATTTGATAGTCATTAATACAAGATTCCTAATCTTACTAAAGGGGAAAGGGTAAGCATTAATCTTTTTTTTTTTAAATTAAAAGATCATAAAACTTGATATTTGACATATAAAATTACAGATGATATATTCAAACCACAAAACAACTTGGTCAAAAAATTATTCAATAAGGATTGAAAATTATTATTTTAATTGACACAAAATCAGCAAAATAAAATGCTTTGGCCATCTACAATTATGGTAAATTTTCACATTTCCCATTCATATTTATCAAATCAAAGAAATATAAATGCCAAAACATATACTTAAAACCATTAAAACAAATCAATATGACTTTCTCTATGCATTTTTTTTCATTTATTAATAACTACGCCTCAATACAGTTTAAAAAATGCTGCTTATGATTTAACAATATTTTTATCAATATTATTTCAAGGAAATTATGAGAAATAAAGTCAATTTATTTGATTATATGATAGAAACTGAAGCTGAAAGAAAGCAGACTGCCATAAATAGTTGCAAAGCATGCAAATGATGTCAATTTCTATATTGTATAGAGTCTTGAAAGTTCATTTTAATGTCATTAGAAGAATTCCATGAAATTAATAACTTATGACAAATAGAAAGCTTCAATAAATATATAATTTACTTATATGTTATTCATGTACTTCATTTACTTTTGAATCCATTGAAAACATAGAATAATCTAAATTTTTTTTAAAAATTACTATCAGTTTGTAATGTGACTAACAAAAATAAAGTAGAATTCCATAAATTAAATTATTCTAACTTGTGATTTTTCGTTTATAAATAAATAAATAAAAAAAACATTTCAAGTCAGGAAAATGAAAGGGATAGGAGAAATAATATATTCAAATGAATTAACTATAATAACATTCAAATAATGAAATCAAAGTACCTATTTAAAATGCAAGGTAAGACAACAGCATTTAAACGTTTTTCTAGCTCTGAATCCACTTCATTTACTTCATGCAACTTGTTAAGATACCTGTAAGTTCACTATATTAAAATAAGAAAGCATACACAACAGAAAAATTAGTAAACTAAATAACTCCTTCCTACAACTAAAAAGAAAAAAAAATAAGCAAATCCAATGCACCTTAATGCTTTTTTATATTTCATATTGGCAGTAACATAATCCTCTTTTTTGAAAAAACCATTTCCTGACATTTTAACTTGTTCAGCAACCCAGAGTATGTGATCAATCTGAAAAAGGTTTTCATATATAAGACACTACAAATATATCTGATATTATTCGCAAAAATAATAAGCAAATTTAAAAGATATTTTATTTGTGTGATCAACTGCAGAGAACCATCAAGCAATCAAACATGCTTAAATTTACAAATTATTTAAATAAACAATGAATTTGGCTGGTTATTACATTATGTAACACAAATCTTGCAAATATCAAGTAATGGTTCAGAAGCATTCTGCTAAAGTTTAAACCTCATCATCATACTTATTTAATTATTAAAGTGATTTAGTGCTTAGTTTTATTTTTGTTTTAACTATAAGAGTAAAATATTGAAGTTTAAAATTCGTTGAAAATTTTAAGAACATTTATTACTTGAAATACATAGGTTTGAAACTGAACTGCATTAAAGCAAAATCTAAACTAAGTCAAATAACTATGTATATCTATATCATCTAGTTTTAGACAGCTCTATCAACTGAACCACCAAAAAAATTTTATACGGAATAAAACACCTACTAATCTACAAAATATCAGTGCTTAAAAAATAAGCATAACTTTCTGTAAATAAGCATTCAATTGTTTTGCCAACTTTCATGAAGAACTTTCTACATTCATAGGAAGGTTGAAGCCTTAAATGCAAAATATTAAAAAGGAGGGAAAACAACAACATAACTGTCAGCATTTCTCATCACACATAACACATTCATGCAGATCAAGTATATAAATAATCAAGATGAATAATTCATATTTCCTTTCGTTTTTATTCCTTTGGAGATTGATAAAAACATATAATAAGTTAATTTATTTAAACATTTTAAGGTATAACTTATTCAAATAATTATGAAAGTGATACCACAGTTATATAATGTATTAAAACAGAATACATGCCTTTATTTCTTATAAAGAAATTGCTAAATGATAAAATTTGTTAATTCTATTAATAATAAAATGCATACACCCTTCCATCAATTGTGCAAAAGAAAAATAGTACGATTCAGAAACAATATTAGCAATGCTTTGTTACTGAGGAAATATTTCAATTTAACTGATATAATTTATATGAATATAGCTGAATAAGTTTAAAAAAAAGTACACATAAGATTGATGCCCTTTTATAAGTATAAATAAGACTGATTAAACAGTAAGAAAAGAAAAAAGGCACATTACTTTAATTGAATGTAACTAATCAACAATATTTCACAATTAATGATTGATTACAATTGAAATTATTATTTGCATTGTATAATTTTTTTTATTTTACTTGATAAAACAATAACTTATGTAAGATATCCTTAGTGATACAATACTTTTAGTCAGTGCTAAAAGTACTTGGCAAAAGTATTAGTATATGTATGATCATATACTAATGCAATATCAATGTATTAGGTAATGCTCAGGTTCATTAAATAATAAATTATACAGAATTATCTGTTAAAATTATAAAATGATTTATATTGCTTCATACAGAAATGATAATTAAAAAAAATACTAGGATTCAAAATCCCAACAAAGTTCTTGTTCTCCTAGATTAAGCATGAACTATATTGGAATTTGAGAAATAAAGCAGTTGCAATCAATTTAGCATGATTTTGCTAAAATAAGGTTATAATGAAATGTTACATGATAAATATGATGTTGACTGATTTTCTTAGTTTTTTAAAACTATAGTGCAATATAAAAATTTGCATAAGTAACAGCATCAAATTTTTATTCAATTAATAGAGAATTTGTAATAATTTTTCTAATATACACAAAGACTTTTCAAAATAATTGTTTTAAATATTTCTTAGTAATCTGGTATTCATTTCAAAATAAGCCAAAAATAAATCATTCTTGACTTCACAGTTAAAAAACCATAAAAAAAGTAATTGCACTAAATTTACTCTCTCATACTAAGTAAAAATATCAACAAAAAAATTGTTTTTTAATCAGAAAAGAAAAAGAAAGAACGCTTCTTAAAAATTACATACATCTTTAAAATCCAATTCACAATCATCTGGAAATGGTGCATAAGTATCTTCTGTTCCATCACTTTCATTTAGACCAAAGTCTTCACCGGGTTCAATTTCTCCACAGTTTTCAATTATACAAGGCTAATGAAAGAAACAGTTTTAATGAAACATTACATAAGATTAGAATAAACTTGAAAGTAAAATGCTTGCTAACATGTAAAAAATTATCAAAAAGGCAAAATGCTGTCTGTATTTGTCAATTGCTACAATAAGTCTATTGTTCCATCCTATTAAGAAAGTTAACACTTTGCTGTGGTAATAGAATACTTTTTATATTTCTGGAAATTTAAGGAACATTTACCACAAGTCATAGTCATATTATGGAATAAAGTTGTATATATATATATATATACACACACACAGAGAGAGAGAGAGAGAGAGAATAAAAAGTAATTTATTTAAAAACAGTCATTAGTGATCACATTAAAATATAAATGCAAAATTTTATATCAATATAGAATCTTTATCTTTGATCTAGAACTACTCTTTTCTCATTAACTCCAATTCCTAAAGTCCTCTTCAATAATTTAGATTTTTATCATTAATAAAATTAATAGCCATATTTTATTAATATACACACACAGCTTCATATCAATATATTAGGTTGGTGCGTAATTATCAGGCATTACTTTGACATTATTTGAATAAAAATTTACATTTAATAAATTTATGAATGAAAATATTCTTCGAATATTAGTTTATGAAAATATGTGTCAATAATCATACTTATGTTTGTCATATTATTCAGTACCACTTCGAAAAAGAATGTAATCCAATGTGATAATTTCGTGATCTCGAAAAAGTTTTCAGAGAGGGAACAAACAGCGAAAGTCAATACTGGGAATGGTTTGCCCATTTCAAATCTAGCAACACTAGCTCGGTAGATATGCCAGGAAGAAGTGGACAATCAGATTTCGACAACAAGGCACTTATGGCAGCTATGGATAGGGACGAAAGTTTGACAACTCGAATGCTGATCAACAACTTTAATGTTGATCATTCAAACATCATTCATGGTCTCAAAAAGCTTGGAAATGTATAAAAATTGGCTAGATGGGTCATCTACAAACTCAGTAAAAACAATAAAACCAAACATGTCTGTAGTTTCACTGATTTACTTCACTGAAATGAGCAATGTCCTTTTCTACAAATAGGAAGCAATTATTGAAATAGATAGAGACTACGCTCTGGATTAATCATTTAATAATGTTTCTACTGAATTTTTTTGTTTCCTTTTCCATAGTAAATAGCTTTCGTGAAAGTCCGATAATATTGTTTTAAAACTGATATTTAAGCACCAATCTAACAAAATCTTTATCTTTGATCTCAAACTAGTCTTTTCTCACTAATTCCAATTCCTAAAATCCTCTTCAAAAAATTTTTTAAAAAAATTTTAATTATTAATATTAACAACCATATTCTAATAAATCCTTTCATCAGATTTTTTAAAAGCCAAATTAATATGTACAAAGCAAATCTTTCCAATCAATTTATTTTTTTAATTATAATACTTTAAATAGGACCAATTAAATACCAGGTGATAAATTATTAAAAGGGCACAAGATATATCTTTTCTTCAAATTTCTTAAAAATAACTAGACCAGCTACAGCATTTTATTTTATTTATAAAGATAATTTGTTAAAGCACAATATTATATACATATATATATATTAACAAAATAAGCTAAGCAAAAAGTAACACAATTGAATCGGTTTCGTTTTGATTTTTGTTGACCAAGAAATGGGTTTTGATTGTTTTAATAATTTTATGATTATATATATATATATAAACATTTTGATACTCAAGTATTTGAAATAATTTTCATGTACATACATAATATTTTAGATTCTAAATTTCCAATGTGATGATTTTGGAATTTCTTTTTGACACATTTTTAGTAAAAATGAAATGTACATAAGTTGATTTTACATATCAAAACATTTTATTACAAAAATTTCTCTCATAATTTAAAAATTCATCCTTAATTTTTGAAAAATAATATTTTTAATATAAATATTTATTTTAATAATTTATTTTTAGTAATAATTATTGTAGTGAAGTGAATTTTTGAATGATGAGCTATTTCATACCATAGCAATGTGAAGTATTTTATATTAACCTGAAAAAAAGTTCACAAGTGATATGTCCATAATTAAAATGACATGTGAGCAATGAATAATATAAAATGTCAAACATGCAGTGAATAATAAAAAATCACCAACTTAATCTGAAGTTTAAAATTTAAGAAATTAAATATTAATAAGAAGCTGGCATTACAACAAATCTAAAGATGCTGTCCTCCGTTTCCATTTTCCAATTTACTCACTTCTAAAGGTTCATCATTTTCTGTGATGGTGTTCTCCAACTCATTCACAACTCCCATTCCTTTCTTCACTCTTCCGAACACAACATGTTTGTTGTCTAAATGTGGTGTAGGGACAGTCGTGATAAAAAATTGACAGCCATTAGTGTTGGGGCCACTATTAGCCATACTAAGAAGACCTGGCAGATCATGCTACAAAAAAAAGAGAGAGGGAATTTAAAATAATTATAAATATAATGAAGAATATTTTACCATTTAATCTGAAACATAGAAATATGACTCATTTAAATTGGCTTCATTAAAAAATATTATTACTTAAAATAATAATAATATGCATGCACACAAAAATGTAATATCATTTCATATAAATGCAGCAAATAAAAGTTAAACATACTGTAAAACTTAAAGTAGTTAAAAATTTATTAAATTACAAAAAAATTATATAAAGATAACAATATAACTTTTTTTAATTTTAAAAAAGCATAAAAACATTTATTGTGTGATACATTCCAAATTTATGAAGAAAAAATGTCAAATTGATTATTGAAAAACCTTTTCTTATTAAGCACCTAATACTAAGAGATTTGACAACACTAAATAAAACAGCTTTGCACCGAAAATGTGAATAATTTTAGCAACATGCATGATAAAAATTTAAAAACATATCCACCTATAAATACCATGATAAAAATCATTCCGAACCGCAATAAAATTGTCACACAAGATATCAAACAGTAATCTACCAATAAATAGGAATCTACTTAATAAATTTAAGAAGTTAAAAAAAAAATTAAGCTATAATTAATTGCATATTTTAACTCTGGAAAAATGAAAAAAAATTAGGATCTTAATCATATTTATAGTATACTATTTATATATATTTAAATATTAATATAGATAAAAAAATAAAAAATAACTTTTTGAAAAATAAATTTCAAAAAGAAATAATTTCATTTTTTTAAACCATTTAAGAATGCAATACATAAATAAAAGTTTGTGCAATGAATTTTGACAATTCCTATATATTACTTTTAAAGTGAAATTTTCATCCTCAAAACATTCACCATAAATACTCTCTGAGCCTTGGCCATTTCCTTTGATAAAATCTCCTCCTTGAACCATAAATCTACGAATTACTACAAAAAAAAAATCAAGATAATTAACATTGTAAATATAATTAGGAGTGTAAATTTTTTAGAAAAAGCAAAATTTTATACTCAGAAAAGTTTCCTTAATACATGCTAAGTATATAACAGATAATGTAAAACAGAATTCTAAATTTTCTTCTAGGAGAAAAAAAAAATCTATATATATATATATATATATATATAAATGAGTTGCAAAATGAACAATATTTTGCAGAACAGATGAGAAGATAACATTATTATATTATGTGCTAGATTGTTGCTTATGTCAGTCTATATTAAGCATTTGTTTGAAATGAACAATTATATCACACATAAGGATTATTATTAAGTTGAACCCTTATATCTTGTTTGAAATGATCTGTTATATGGAAGAAATTTTGGCTAGATAATGTGGCTGAATGCAACTCCAAGGCATTTGAGCAAGGGTTGTAGAGCCCTAATTGACAAGATTAAAGGGCCGAAGATGGATAATGTTGAACTTCTGGTGGAACATAATTAAATTATTGTTAAACTCATGGGTATAAATTTTGCATTAGAGTAAAAAGTTGTGGAAGAGGTTTGGTCAGACGACGATGAAATCTACAGAACAGATCTAACAGAACAACAATTTTGTAGCGAAATGAAGCAATGCTAAATGAGTGGAAAATTATCACATCATAAGGTAAAATAATACTTTTGTAAAATGTAACAAAATAATTTTCTAATGAAAATATGCAGTATAAATGATAAATTGTATAATAATAAATCAGTTTGGGGGATTTTTAACAATGGAATACATTGCCCTGTTTTACAAGACTTCCAATGGAAAAATTTTAACTTAATAATTGTCTTGCATAACCAGTAAGAAACAGGAATGAATTATGCTTGTTCAGCAAAATTCCACTGTAAGTAAATTTTCACAAGGCAAAACAATACACCAGCATTTAACATTGTATCTATTCACAATGCCGTATTTTCAAAATTTACAACAATCAACAGGATTTGTTCAAACAAAAATGCTGAGATTCTTTTTCAGAAACAACAACTAAATAATATATATTAATTAAGCCAACATATTTACTTCATGGACCAATGATTATTCAATTCAGTAGTCAGAAAGAGACAATATTACAAATGAAGTCCCCCCCTTACTTCATGAAAGTCATTTAATCTTGCACATCATACAAAATTCTATATCCCTCTTTTCATAGAGACAGTATTTACACTTTGTGCTGAAATCCCATTTTGGAAAATCTACGGATATTTTATATCTTCAGCTTCTGTATATCTTTGGTTAATTTGTAATACTTAAAACAAATTTTAGGGCACTTGAAAAAAAAATTCATAGCAACTCAGTTTAAAAATATCGACTACATTTGAATTCTGTATATTTGGGATTTAGTTCAATAATATAAATGTTCAATTTTGAAAATAAGCAAAGGGACTTTCAATCAGCTCACTTAATTTTAAATCACAATTAGATAAGTAAGTATGAAACCAAGTCAGCACACTATCTCCAAATCGTATCACTAAAAGGATATTTTACATATATTAGAGATTATATTTAGCACATTTTTGTTGGAATCTAATTTCTAACTTGAGTCATCCGTTGTCAAAACAAAGTCCAAAGCTCTGGAAATGAATACTGAATCATCAAAATGAGTTGTAAATAATTTTTAAAACAAAACCAAATTCAATAATTTTTTTAAGTATAATTATGAGAATTCCTGATTGTTTCGATTATATTTACACTCACTGACAATCTAAATCAGAACATAAAGCAGCACTTTTCCTGAAAGTTTAAATAACACTACATAAAATACAGTACAATCCTCTATAGAAAAAAGTATTAAACGATTTTCATTATTATTTTATTTATATTTTTTTCGACTCCAAACTCCATATTAATGAACTAAAATAAAAATATGCAGTAATATTTAGAAAAACGGATAAAGTTCTATTGTCTTGCATATACAGAAACCGAAAGATCTTTCCAATATTATGATGACCATATTTTCTTTTTTTTAAAATAACTTATTATCATGTAAATTATCAAAATGCAATAAATCATACACATATATTTAAATTAAATACAAAACATTCTTTATATTCCAAAAACATAATAGTAGTTTTCAAAAAAAGAAATTTTTTAATTCAAAATACTAATATAACTTACTTCGATGAAAAGAAGAGCCTTTATAATGCAAAGGTTTTCCATATTTTCCTATTCCTTTTTCACCTGTACATAATGCTCGAAAATTCTCTGCTGTTTTAGGTACTATGTCCTTAAATAATTCTATTATTATTCTACCAACTAGAATAAAAATATTGAAAAAGATTATAAATAATTGGAAAAAAAACTACAAAACTTGGAAAGCATTTTTAATATACTTTTTTTTTAATTCTAAGAAAAATTTAAAATTTTTAACTAATGTAAATAATTTAAATTCAGTAAAAAACCTCACAGACTGAAATTTACTACTGCTTCAGAAATATTTAATTTCTTAGTGAAAGCTGTAACTAATAAGAATATTTCAATAATTTTAATAATGATAATACTTATTTAACTAGGACAATTAAAACCAATTTGATCTTTAAGGAATTAATATGAAAAAAAAAAATTTTTTTAAACCAATTTTTGAACTCAATTTTTAAAAATATACTAAAAAGATTAATTCAAATTATTATATATTTTGAAGTTTTAGGTTAAAATTGCACTTTTTTTTTTTTTCTTTTTACTGATACTGTTGAAATTTTTCCAACCACATAACAGAAGAAATGTTCATTTGTTACCTATATATTACTTTTATTTAAATACTAAATAGTAATTTCCAAAATTTTCTAAAATAATGCTTTTGAAGCTTTAATTTCCAACATCAAAATGAATTTTCAGATATCATGTGATAAAATAAAAAAAAAGTTAAGTTTTAAATTATGGAAACCAATTTAACAGGAATTATGATGAATTAAATCAGTCAAAACTATAAAAAAATACTAATGCTTCCATATTTTTTTAAATCCTTGCTATAAATTTTTCCTAACCAAAACTTAAAATAATAATAAAATTTGCAAAATATGGTGCTTAACAGTTGGGAAAAACGATGGTCAATTTCAAGGCACAAAACTTATTTTGTTTTATCAAATAGTAATAATACCTGAAATCATTCTCATCACACTCACAATTGATGTAAATTTTTTTTAATGCTTTATGAGTTAGAATTATTTTGCTTAGAAAATTTTGATGATGATATATATAACTTCATAATCATTTCATGAGTATTAAATTCAATACTTTCAAATTTAAAAAAAAAGTTACTGCTTTATTTCATCAAGCAATATCTGCCGTTTACTAAACTGCAATTTTTCTAGACTTTGTTAGCATTGCATAATGTCATATCTCAATGGCAGAAAATATCGGTTAGATATTGTAACAATGCAGCCTGGTATTTTATGCTAATAGATACTGTAATCAAAATTCCATTGCAAAATAATTTTAGTATAAAATCAGCTCCAAGATCTTTAAAACGTCCAATTAAAATTTCCTAACTTCATATAAAAGATTGTGCATTAGTTTATTTTAAGTACATCTCACTCAATAATTATATATTTGTAAAAAAAAAGAATTTTTAAAAAATTTATTACTTAGGCTAAATAAAGAAAAAAAGTAGTTGATTTTGAATAACAAAATGCTTTTGACAATGGATGTTTTACATTTCATACGAAAATATCATTTTAATGCTAAGCTGAACTAGGAATTCAGCTCGTATTTATATTTCTGATTGTTTAAAAACTTATTTCAGCAACTTAGAATTGTTTTTCTTTCTTCCTCTCTTTTCAACACAAGATATTTACCAACAGAAACTGTAAGTAATGACACTACTGGAAATCGATTACAATAAGTTTTTCTAAAACATTAGAACTTAAACAATACCTCTTTCTTCGCCGATTTTTATATCTAAAAACACGTGTGGATTTCCACTCAGAGGTGCAGACATCTTGAACTGACAGATAGAAACGACCGGCAAACTCAATGTTGCCAATTTGTTTTCATTAACTCATGTGGTTTCGCAATCATTAAAATTAGAGTTACCTAGCGGCAAAGTGGTTGCGGTATGACATTAATATCAACTTAAAATTGAAAACGATTTTAGTCATATAATCCATTTTTATTAGGTGTAAGATTTACTTGTATTGGTTGTATACGTTACTTTTTTACTTGAAATAAAATTATTGGTTATATTGAATTTTCTTCACATTTTTTTTTATGAATTAAGGCCTCACATTAAATCAAATTTTTACATTTTCTCTTTACCATAAAAGCCAGAGGCGGCGACAGTGGGTGGGGGGGGGCAAGAAGTTGAGAATGTTGTCGGCAAAAGTTTTATTATTTCGGAACGCAAGGGCTGCGAGTGTAACATTAAAGAATATAATAATTTAAAACCCAACTTAGAATTGAAATATCATAAATAACCGACAAGGCGATTGGTGAATACATTTTCCAACAATTCTACGTGAGTCTGTTAAAATATCAATGCAAATTTAGGTCGATTGATTATCGGACATGAGAAGGAACTGTCACATGTTCGATCCATAGTTTGCTCAACATTTGGCATAATAACTGACAAGGCGAAAGGAAGCGGGCGTATTTTCCCGACTATTCTTTGTCGGTCCACTAAAATATCGGAGAGGCGGATGTTAAATTGAGAGGTAATAGGGTATCAAATTTAATTGTCTGATATCCTGACTATAGTTTGCATCTCATTCGGCAGGAAAACCGACGGAACGAAAAGGTGAATAAGATAAAGCATTTGCAAACGTTATAATTACTATTATTAGTAGTAGAAGCATTTTTACCCAAGAAATTAATGCGACGGACTCCGGTGACATTTGCACAATATTTGGCAATACAAGCGATAAAATGTCATTGAATTAGATGCTATATTTTATATACGCTACAGATTTCGGTGGAGTTCTGCCGATGGATTGCTGAACATAAGATGAAATTATCGTAAACATAAGATGAAACCTCATCGTTTGCTCAACATTTGGCATAATAACCGACGAGGTTAAAAATGTAGCATTTTACCGACTATTCTTTGTCAGTCGACAAAGAAATCCGAGCGACGGATGTTAAAATGAGAGATAATCAGTTATCTAATTTCACTATCGGATATGCAGCCTATAGTTTGCTTCACATTCGGCAGAAACGCTGACAAACACACATATGTACTCAGTATTCTAAGTATGCACTTCACTTGTTCACTTGTTCAATGAATTAGTACCCCGATTTTTCATATATTACATTTAATATTATAACTATGCAAAATGGAGTACTATTTTTCTTCTTTTTTAAAATATTAGTTCACAATAGCTCTAAAGGAGAAAAATACTTAACAATAATACGTACTTAAAAATAAGGGAGCGCAAATTGAATATCTTACTACTTTTGAATAAAATGTAGTCATCTTTTAATATAAATATGTATAATTATATGTTAAAGAGTTCATTTTTTACATGCGCATTTTACATATGTTACTATGACACTAATAAGTGATATAACTTTAATTCTTAGAAGATATTAAAGTTAAAAAGTTTTCTTTGTACATTTTAAAAAACAGTCACATTCCCCTAAATTTCCACATTTTATATTATTCTTGCGTGTGTGTTCGGAAGATATTTTAATGTCGATAGTTTGATTACAAACGTTATTTAGGCTACTGACTAAGGTTCCTTACAACTTCAGGGATATCCAAGATTTTTTTACTATTTTTTTAATTTAGTTTTTATGGTGCAAAGACATTTCCTTTTAAAGCGATATATATTAAATATTCTAATTTAATATATTCTAAATAAAATCAACTTTCGTTTAAACTGCAGAATATACATCTATATATATTAAGAACTTATTTCATGTTCCCAGATTTGAGTGATGCAAATCAGTGTCTTATTCGTGCTTAGTCAGCTGCATAGAGATATATATCACATTTCAACTCTATGTTTAGCTAAAAGACACAACAAATTCCTTCTAAAAAGTGCACACCCTGCAATCATAAAAGAAGGGGGAGTTGCAACAGTAATTCGAAAAATAATTCCACTTGTCTCATTTAACTCTTTTCGAAGTTAAAATGGATACACATATACATCCTTGACTGTATGTACAGCGGTTGACAATGTTTCGACAGCTTTCGGTTTGTTCTCATTTTCAAGTCTGTATTCATTAATTAAACTATTAGTTTATACATCTGACTTTGCTAGCTATAAAAATACTTCGTTAGTAATAGTTTAATAATAATAATAAAACATTCTTTATAAAATATTATGTATATAATACTTTAAGTGTTTCATGGTTTCAATTAAAATTTGAATGACAAGTAAACCAGAATATTTTTAAAAATGCAGATAAAATTCCTCATTTCACAATCATCCTCATTTACTTAATTGTTTCTTAAATTTGGAAAAAATTTGGCGAAAATTATATAAAAATTACAGGGAAATGAAACTGCATTATTGAAAGTGAAGAAGTTTGAATTTTAAGATGATATAAATACATTGCCTGTAGAATAATTTATCCCGAAAAATGAAATTTACGATAAAATTTCCTGCATATTCTAATTAATTGAGTACTTAATTAACTTTCATATTTTGAAAAGTTAACCTATTTTCCCTCTTTTTTTCCCTTTCAAATATTAAATTTATTATTTATTTCAACCCAGTTCTTTTGATCTATAACACAGATACACAGCCTCAGTGGCCTGTATTTATAATAATTTTGATTTTCTCAGGACATTGACCTTTTTTTTTTTTACTACGTTTCTGACGATAGCTATTTTTCAAGTTTCGTTTGATGAGTAGAGAGCACAAAAATACAATTTTTAAAATTAAAAATGTCCCTTTTAATTTTTTTTTTTTTTTTTTTTTTTTTTGTTTCTGGATGACTTAAAAGGAATTAATTCATCAGTTTTGCAACTTCTCTATCTATTACAAGAATTTTCTTTTAAAAAAAGTGACATAATAAAAATAAGAATTAATAAGTAAATAATAATTGAAAAATGATTTTAATAGCAAATACCAACAGGTATAAAAACAAATTATTGAAGATTAACTCTCGCTCATTTAAACCTTTTGTTCTGCTTTCGTTTTTAAAAATGAATAAAACTCTTTTATTCTTTCCATCTGAATTATGAAATTTCCTTTTCCTGCAAAGGTTTTATATATTGCTTCATGAAGGAACTTGTAAAGCAATTGAGTTCGTTGAATTACATTAAAAAAATTCATTTTTAATTTTTAACTTATTAACAATTTTAAATGTAGATACGCTTTACATATCAATACAAGTTATCTAAACATTACAAAAAATTGCATCATTCAGATCATAAATACTTTTCTGAAACTTAAGAACTGTCGTATTCCTATAACAAGAATACTAATAATTCGTTTCTGGAAGGAAAAAAAAAAATGGACCTTCTTTTTATTCTTTCTTTTGAAAAATATACAATTTTGATTTTCGACAGCATCGGAATTTTAAAAAGCATTCTGCATGATTCATGAGAATTGCTTCAATAATAAAAGAAGATACAATAGCCTTTTAAAAAATTATATACATTTTTTAAACATGCTGGGTTTTTTTTTTTTTGGTATTTTTACTTTAGAAAAATATATATACTTCTGCAATTCAGATATTTCCGTATTCTTTGATGTACATATTTAACGTTAGAAAAATATAAACATAAAAATTATAGTTCATTGAGTTTTCTTCCTCCGTAGTGAAATGCGCACCTTTCTAGAATAAATTCTTAAGAACTTTGTTCTGAAGCATTGACAGTGCACTTTTCTTCTTTGTAAATACTATAACGCAATATCTTATTTGTACACTGAAACATTTACGAAGTTCTTGTAATTTGATAATGTCCCAAATCTGTTTAAAGGGGAGCTAAAACAGGCTGACCTTCGTAAATTTATGACGGAGGGGAATTTAATTGTAAAATCACTCGACCCCTGCAGCGCCGATTGGTTAAATTTCTCAACGATTCATGCACGGCGAAGGAAACACCCCTCCTTCCCTTCAAAACAGTTGTTTTCAATCAAAGCAGTTACAAAATAATTTAAGAATACTATATCTTTTGTAGAAACCTGCTTTGTATGAGGTGAGTAATAATTCTAATATATTAAATGTCAGATAATCTTTTAAAAATGATTATTTTTTAAAAAGTGAGCTTAGCAATCGAAACAGAGCAAAAAATTAATAGATAAATAATAACCATAAATTGAAACGAAAATATATGCTTTTCAGTTAAATTATTTAAGATTTTGCGAATAATATCATATGTATATGAGTGCAATAATCTATACTTATAATAAAGCTCAATGTGTGTGTGTGTGTGTGTTGGCGCTCTACAGACCAGACCGTTGGAAGTACAGCTACCAAATTTGGTACATGCATAACTTGGAGCTTGGGAATGTGCACCTCGGAGCCCTCTTTTCGAATTTTTAATTAGAATTGGAATTAATTAAAATTTAAGCGAAATTTCGACGATTTTCCTCTATAACTTCCGAAAATATTATCGCACAAACATGATTTTTACATCAATTTAAAGATTAAAAAATTAGCTTTCTAATGTTATCAGTGTTTTAATGTATAACTTAAGTTTCTATTTTTAACGAATTTTTAAAGAAATATTTTAACCATGTTTTACAACAATATATTTCGGACAAAACAATAAAATTTAATCTGCACGAGCACGTCAAGGGGGAAAAATTAGGTTTTATCAGCATGTTGCCATCCTATTAAAGGAAGTTCAAACTAAAAAAAAACAACAACTATCATTACAAATTAAATCTAAAGAAATGCAACTTTTAGCACGTGACTGGATAAAATAAAAGAAATATAACATGTGACATTTTCTAAAATAAATAATGAACGAGCAAAGGGAAAAAAATAGTTTTTATTAAACTGTTGAAATCATACTGACAGAAGTTCAAATTAAAAAATAAATTAACTATGAATGCAAATTAAATTTTAAAAAAATGTAACATTCACCATGTGATTGGATGAAATTAAATAAATATTAAATGTTATGTTTTCTAAAAAAGAAATACAATACAAAGGTTTCTATGATCGTTTGCAACATCTATATCATTAATTTCGTAAATCAGTGTTACGTAACTTTCGAAGTTTAAATATATCTGACAGAGAAATTATAAAGAGAGCAAGGCACATAAGTATTTAATTGAAAATCTTAGACCCCATTACTCTTGGCGAGCCAGCTGGTCGCCAAAGGCGTCTAGTAAATTAATAAGTCAATTTCTATTGCTTCAGCAAATATTTTATTTTGTCATGAGATTTTAAAATAATGTGCAAATTTATTTACAATATCAAAGTGGTATAATTTATTTATAATCTTCTTTCTTGTCTTTTTTTCATCAAAAAATATCTGTCTCTATATCAAAATTATTGGTAAGCATGTATGCAATAATTACTACTTATTATAATTGGTTGTTATACATTATATAAGCTAATTACTGGTAAAATGCAAAAATTATTAATACTGATTTGATTGAAAGCTAAATTTGTGAAACGTTATTTACCCCGTCGGAAAATTGCTGCCGCCGCCTCTGCTTTCGTTTCCGTAATATGTTTATTTTGATCCAACATAAGACAGAGAATTTCACACGTCTATTTACAATGATGATGGAAACTAATGAGCCTATTTACAAATGAAGAAACTCAAAATTGATCTAATAATCCATTCATCATGAAGATGAAAGAACGTAACGTATAAAAATAAATCCATACTTAAAGCAAACACGTCATATTCTATTTAACCCTTTCAGGGGCGGTGACATACTCCATATGTCACCTTTTTACAATTTTTTTAAAACTAGAAAATCGCGTTGAAATAACTACATAAAATTTCCTAACGTTTTTTAAATCTTTATCTTGCCAATAGACAGCAGCACGAGTCTTAGAAAGTATTCTGTTTCCACACAAAAAATTCAAGATGGAAGCATGTTTTCATATGATGTAATTTGTCTTCATTTTATTCCGATAAACTTTATTTTCGAATTCAAAAAGCTCATTTTTTTGCGTCATTCATGTTAAAAAGCGTCATGAATCCCTAAAACTGCTTTCATTTCATAAAAATACCTTCTAATTACGAGTTGCATATTTGTGAATTCGCTCCAAAACATGTTCTAGATGCGCGGTGACATACCCAGTATGTCACCTACCCCCCAGCCCCCTAAGGACCTTAATTTTTTTTAACTGTAAATTACATGTCAGTAATAGGATATAATCAGATTTAAATAATTGTTTCGAAAAAAAAATCATTTTTGGCATAGTGCCCCTGAAAGGGTTAAATCAAAACTGGGTTGCCAAATTCCAAGTTGGAATAAGAGGCAAAAGAGACAGGAAATATAAAACTGATTAGCAGTGACAACATTTGGGTTATTGGATTCACGACATTTTAGAAGCAGTTTTCAGAAACCTTTTCCAAATCTGAGATTTCACTATCGAGTCCCACACTAAGGCCCTCACACAATTAAAAAAATAATTTTTGTTTCTTTAATACTATTATTTAATTTTTTTTAGTAATAGTATTTGTTTCTTTCTCAATATAAAACGTGCATGAAATTCCAGATTTTCTGCCAGATGGATAAGGATAAACTCTAAATCAAATTTACACAACAGTTTTAATATTTGCGGAAGCGAAAGTAGAGAAAGATGGGAAAGGTAAAAAACATACTAGGTAAAGTTTCAAGTATTATGCTTTATTAAATAGTTAATCATTAACGTGAATGTTTTTAACGATATGGTATTGTATTAACTCATAGGTAGAAAATTAGAATTTCTTCTTTTCTTTTGAAACCGAAAGATACATAGGAGCATGGATATTAAATTAGTTAAAAACAATTTGTATTTCAAATATTATAAAACAACCAAAATTGTAAAAAATTAGAGAATTTTAAGATGTATTTTTTCTACAATCTTTATCACTTTCCATTAGAAAATAAGTTAAAAATAGAAAATACAACTTTCTTGAGTTAATCATTATTATTATTATTCGTACGGGAATCAAATGATAATTAAATACATGTCTTGAAATGGTAAAGAGTATTCAAATCTCATCTTCAACTTAGGCCTCCGAAAAAAGTTTTGATTAAAATTAATTTTTTAAATCTCTATTTTCCCACGATTCTATTATTCAAAATATTATATTATTCTCAGATGTTTTAATAATATAATTTGAATAATATAGTTTTTTCCACTGTTCACTTTGGGAAGTGTAACTAATGGCAGTGTGTGATTTATCCCTTCTCTCTTACCATATTCAACAGAAAAAGGTAAAAAAAATTAATGTTTTATCTTCTTATTGTTCTCTAAAACTAGGATGAAAAGATTATTGCTCCTTTCCTCTCTCGTCAGATCATCGATTTTGAAGACATGCTTTCTCAAAATATTTATATCAATGTGAAAAGTGTGCTTGTTTTTTCGGAAAAAAAAAAATACTTTCTATTCCATCCTGAATTTTAGGCAGTAATTCGTTAGCAGATACATTTCATTTACAGAAAAAATTGATGCAATAATTTTTTTGTTCTTTCGATTATTCAAATGACGTGGAATTAAAAATGCTTTTATCTGCATCCACTGTGTTATGAGACACACTTTCTGGCATCATTATTGTCTCATGCTTTAACTAATACCATTCAGTGAGAAGTGTATCAAAGAACATGAAGAATTATGCCTATCTATTTAGAAATAAACTTACGAAATCTCAAAGAAAACAGTTCTCAGATTTTTCAGCTAAGTTAAAATTAGCAAAAAATTAACCAATTGCCGATTTCATTCGTGAGTTGTTGAGGCACCTTAAAAATTGATTAGAAAGACTGAATAATGAAAAAGTTTTTGAGAATATTAAGATTCTGTGCATAGTTTATATAGCGGTTGATCCAAAAGTCAGGGCAAACTTTAAAAATAAATAATTCGGAAACGAATAAAGATAAACACTAAACATATAGAAAAGAAGCTAGGTTTTGTGTAGTAGTGAAACAAAAATAGTTTCATTGGTGGCCAACAGATGGAGCTACAGCTTTTTATTTCACCAAAAGATGATTTACAAATGAAAAAATATTGAAAATTTTCAAGTCAGCTTAATTACAGTTAATCAGTTAAATACTCAATGTGCAATCCATCATTCAGTAATAACGCTGTGAGACGAGTCACCACACAGTTCACAGCATTTAATAGCATTTCTTGCGTAATGGCAAATACATTTTGGCGAATGGCATCTTTCAGCGATGCTGGTTGGTTGCAGTACACTTTCGACTTCAAGAATTCCCTCGGCCAAATGTCACAGAATCACATCGGGAGATCTTGGAGGTCATGTGTGATTAAAGTATCAACTGATAATGCGATTCTCCCCAAATGTTAAAAGTAGCAGGCGTTGCACATGTAGAACAATACGAGGTGGTGCTCCATCTTGCATAAAGGTGACTGTTTGGAGTGCCTGTCGTGTTTATAGTTCAGGAATAATGTTCTGTGGCATTTCTGCATATTGCTGACCAGTGACAGAAATTGTTTTGAAACAGTCTGTGGGACTTTCTCGAAAAAAAATGGATCAATTATGAAACCAACATTGAAGCCACACTAGATTGTCATTTTAGGCTTTACAAGGGTTCGTCAACAAATGCATGTGAATTTTCTGAGGTCTACAATCAACAATTTTGGGTGTTAACAGAGCCAGAGAGGGTGAAATATGCTTCATCTGTCCAAAGCACAGTATATAGCCAGTTGGGCTGCACTTCCATCTTATTGAATACCAAATTCGCAAAATTTTGGTTAGAGTCGAATCAGGATGTTGCAACTTGTAAGGATACCGTTTCAGAGTTATTGCAGTGATCTCCAGACCCTTCCGAACGATACTCCTGTCTGCCTTGAAACTTTTCAAGCACTGCACTCCCTATGTGTAGAAACCACCGACATGATTGACCGTCTGTCCACTGTCGTGGCAATAGAAGCAGCTGCTGAGAGATATCCACTTCTTGGACGTGACGCCAGAGTCTGTAGCTTCAAATTTCTTCATCATTTTGTTCAATGCAGAACACGTTATTGGTCCTTTGCTATCCCTCATACCCTTCATGCGATATGCTCGCAATGCCGCAGTGCCCACTTTTCGAATTCTTATAATACAGTTCAGCTAAGAGGGCTTTCTTAACCGTGGACAGAATTTTGAAGCATATAAGCTTCGGCTACCATTGCCTGCTCCAGTTACTTCTTTTTATATTGTTTGCTGTTTTGCCTAACCCTACATCAAACAGCGAAAGATAACTATTTTTGTTTCGTTGACGCGCGAAACTCTGCTTCTTTCCAACCATTTTGTGCAAAACGCATCTTTTTATCTTTATTCGTTTTCGAATTATTCATTTTTAAAGTTCGTCCCGACTTTTGGATCACCCGTTATAGCAATTGTTTAAGTCTTCTGTGTAACCACTCAGATTCCTTACGTTATTTGTTTATTCCTCTCCAATATTTAATTACTAAAATCAACTGCTCATAATTCTCAAAACATTGAAAACGTAATTTTTTCTTTATATATCAAAAGTATTTTTTCTTTATTCTATCTTATAAAAAGAATAAAGATATAAAGGACTGGATTTATCAGAAAGTTCAACGTAAAATTTTAATAATATTCAAAGCTTTAGTTTTCCATGTCTTCCCAATCTTTTCTTTAAATTTAAGCTATGTATGTTTATCTTATAGAAAGATAAAATAAGCACACAAATATAGCAAAGATAACAGATACAAAAATCTAACAAAAGGTAAAGAAAAGGAAACTAAAAAGATAGAGAAAAGAAATCTAAAAAGATTTAAAAAAAAAAGAATGAAATGAAGCTAAAAAGACAAAAAAAAAATTAAAAAGACGAAGATAAGAAATTTAAGAAGGTAAGAGATATCAATATCTTTTTTAAAATATTGACATTTGGCACATGGGATTTTAAATTGTAACTGTTAATCGTATACTATTATTGGCTTATTGTAAATTTAAATCATTTTAATAAAAAAAATCTTAAAAATCGATTACAGTTTAAATACAAGAAACCAAAATGATAATTATAAAGAAAAAAACCCACTAATTTGAATAAACAAATTACTCTTTTGTTATTAGACGTGATTACCCAGCAATAACTAAATAATATGAATTACTAAAAGATAAAGAAAGATTCACAATAAAAAAGTAAAACCTCATGATGCATTTTGTTTTAGTTCTTGTTCAATTTGGAATATTTTAACCTTCATAACAATATCACTAGGTTCTAATACATCCATCGGATGGCTTTTAATAAAAAGTTGCTTCTCAGATGTGCTGTAACAGTACAAAAATTACTGGAATACCACTGATTTCAGTTTTCTGTAATTAGTAAATGGGCATACATTGAATGAATTCTTCAAAATGATCGGACCATATCACCGACTTCGAAGAAGGCTTACAACCGTCTGTTCCAATGCAGACAAAGCAATTCAGGAATGCTGAAAGGGCTCTAAAAACATTTTACATGACAATCACTCTTGAGTTTCACATTAATGTATTCAGCATCATACTAGTATTTCATATTTTAGCACATAATAAGAGGAAAGAAAATTACACAAGTTTATAACTTCAAATGGAAATAAAAAATCTGCTTCATACGTGGCAGAGAACGTTAATGACAGACTGATCTACTAAAACGTTGCGGATGACGGTTTAAATGTCATGCGCGGAAGTACTTGAAACGTGACTGTTACGTCACATGAATTGACCTCCATTAAAAGACCTTATAGGTTATTCAAGAATTTTTCATTCAAAAACCATCCAATGTAGTGCTATACCAGATAGGAACAGAATTGGTTTTAAATAGTTCTTATAGTAAAATCAAAAATGAATTGTCCCTAGGCCAGAAACCGTAGGAAAAGTAAAAACTGGTGGAAACATTAAGAAAAGGAAAGAGACGTCGTGCATGTTCCACAACAGTTCAGAGTATTTCAGTGATTATATTGTAAATGAGTTGAGTAATGCGCGTTTCCAATTCACCTAAATTCACAATTGGAAGTTTGCACACAATATGTTTTATGTTGTACCACAACCGGAAATTGCAAAAGCTCAGGTGAGGTGATAATTGCAGGCATGCTATTATTGAGTAATGGCGACTAATTAATTAGTTATTTACAAATTGCAGAATTAACATCTCCTTTTAGAAACAGCAAAGTTTAGTAAGATTGTGTGGTAACAATGATATATATTTATATTTGAAAAAAAAGTCTTCTACTTATTATCTTGTTTATCATTAGTCAGTGACTTCTTGTTATTGGGTTTTGTTAAAATTCGTAATAAGTAAAGAAAAGTAAAATAAAACTAGCGTTGTTATTTAAAAAGGTTTCTTTCATTCGTCCATTGAGTAAAATAAAATAAATGTAAACGTGAATTTTCAAAAAATTGGCGTCCGCGACAAGATTTAATGGCTTTTTAGAGGAAACAAAACAACAATCGCTCATCAAAATTATAAACAAGTAAGTTTATAAACTGAACAACTCTTAAAAATATTTTTAGAATATGGAAGATTTATTAAGAAAGTGTAAGCCGTTACGGCAGACGTTTTCAAACACAACAAATGCTTTAGAAGCAGAAATGCGGAAGATGGCTGACGTGGACACTGATCAACTCCGAGTGTTGAATTCCCTGTTAGAACGGAAATTCAATAGTTTGAATGAAGTTCAGTCAAAAATCTCTAACAATTTGTTAAATGCTGAAGAGGAAAGCGAGTATTTGGCTGACTTTGAAGCAAATGAAGCAAATAACGACAAATACATCGCTTTAAAAACAACAGTAGAGAGCAAAAATTGCGAATTCCATTCCTGTAGTTACACCTGGAATTATAGAAAATTCTACAAAAAGAAATTTTAAGTTACCGAAATTGGAGGTTCAAAAATTTAATGGAGAAACCCGAAATTGGTTAGGATTTTGGTAACAGTTCAAAAAAATTGAGGACGTCAATATAGACGAGGAATTTCAGTATCTATTACAAGCTACGGTTGTCTATTCACCAGTATGAGAGCTATTAAATAGTTATCCTCTCTCAGGTGTAAACTATAAAGAAGCTATTAAGAAGCTAAAATCCAGATTTGCTGGTGGCAAATTATTAGTAGAAATCTACGTTCGAGAACTTTTACGGTTGGTTTTAGCTCAAGCAGTGAAAAATGGGAGTATAACTCTGTTCAGTTTATATGATAAGTTGGAAACTCAACTTAGAGCTTTAGAGGCGTTAGGGGTAAAAAGCGAAATGTATGCAGCTATGCTGTACACCCTAGTAGAATTTACACTTTCCAAGGAAATACTGATGACATGGGAGCGATCCCGGCAGCAAGTAAAGTAACGCTTTCACTGAAAACTTGGAAAATTTGCTGAAGTTTTTACGTATTGAAGTTAAGAGTGAAGAAGGACTTCAGTTAGCACGTACAAGTAAGGCAAGAGTTGCACCGACGAATGCAACAATTCCTCATTTGGACCTTTTGGGAGTCCTAATATCTGTTTGTATGTACACTCAGGTTGTTGAAGCCCTGAATTTGCGAAACTGCAAGGTATGGTTCTGGTGCGACCCAAGCGTTGTTTTAGCTTGGATGAAGAGAGACTCCTGCTGGAACATATTTGTAGCAAATCGTGTCACAGAAATTAAGAAACTTTCTGATCCGAAAGAAGGACATTTTGTTCCTGGAATGATGAACTTAGCAGACCTTCTCACCAGAAGTGGTAATTTCAAAGTTTTAATGTAGAATCAATGGTGGGAGGGTTCACGAATGAATGAAAATTATTGAGTTATGGCCTATCAAGACGTTCGGGAAAGAAGTTGATAAGGATGCAGCTCAAGTAAAGCAAAAGAGAACAATGGTCATTAACAACTTCTCTCCGAAGATTACTGTAATTGATGAATTTGCATATTTTTCTCGGTGCATAAAGAATGTAGGAACACCAGAAAAAAGAATTAAGTGGCCATTAGGACTTAAAGTTGAATTTTTTCCAGGTCCAGATGGAAACAGGGGAAGAGCTAAGGTTAGGACCACTGCTTGTGAAAAGATAAAGCCAGTACAAAATTTATAACCTCTAGAAGTATGCAATAAAACTGGGCTTATTAATGAATATCAAGAAAATCGATACACAGAAGATCAAAACATGGGTGAAAACACTTAAACATCTATACAAGAGATTAAGCGAGATGAGCCGTAAGAGATCAAGCGTGATCCACCCTTGAAAACCAGAAGTGAAAGAATAGTCAAAATTCCTGCTCTCGTGGATATTTGACATTTAGTGTTGCAATGATTTTTTAGTTCATTTCAAGGTGGAAGTGTTGTTCAGAAACTCCAAGGTTTAATAAGATTGTGTGGCAAAAAGGATATATATTTATATTTGAAAATATATTTATATTTGACTTCTACGAGTTATCTTGTTTACCTTTAATCAGTGACTTCTTGTTTTGGGGTTTTATTGAAATTCGTAATAAGTAAAGAAAAGTAAAATAAAGCTATCGTTGTTATTCAAAAAGGTTTCTTTTATTCGTCCATTGAGTTAAATAAAATAAACGTAAACTGAATTTTCTAACAATCTTTTCAATGGCGTTACAATTTGCAAAACAACGACATCTTACATACATACTGAGTATTCAGTTGTGCTGTTGCTAAGTTGGAATGAGTGGGTTCCTTTAAAGGGATTCATAACACGTCCCATTGACCTTACAGCTAGCAGATACCGAAGAAAAGAAAGGGTTAGCTATACATGCCTCGGTAAACTCGCATCATACAGTGATTTTTTTTAAATGAAGAGACAATATTTATATTTGGCACGGGTCTTCTTTTCACTTTTTTCATAAATTTTGAATATCTACAGAGCTTTAGAGATTGAAATGGGCTTTATCTATTGAGAAAAAACTAATTCCAAACTAATTCCATTGTTCACTTCCATTTCAGCATGAAATGACAAAGCAAAGGTTTCTCGTTTTGGCATGTCAAAAAAAATAACGAACTCCTTAACAGACGTAATTTTGAACAGGAAGCATTGCAAGATGTTTCAGAAAATATCAAGAATCGTGTCTAAAATTTGGGAGTTCCAGAGTTTTTTAGAGTTTCCAAAGTAATCTTTGAAGCTTTTTGTAATGTTGTAGCTACATCCTCCACTGACATAGAAGTAATTGCTGTCCACCTTCTGGCACATTTCATGTCATATGAACTTGTTTCTCCGAATTTATCAATCCTTTTCTTTAGATTGCATGCAATTACCGAACCAGAGCCTCCTTCTTATATTCCTTAATCTCCAGAATTTCACCTTTCTTGTAGAGCATGATCTTTTAATAATATAGTCGTGGTTACCTTATTAAACGCAAAATAACAGGTCCGTATGTTCCTCGCCATTTTTTAAAATCATAAATGCGATGTGTGGTGCGCATGCCTTTTAATCAATATTTCAATATTAACACATCTTTTTAAACAAAGAAATTTATCTGCATTCAATAACGGAGCCATCTATTTACAAAATTTGATGGGGGTTTTTTCTTTCACAATACGAGGAATTTTCCTACGCTCATGTGAAATATCAAATCATTCTGATTAGTAGTGTTTCCTTCGTTACAGCCCTCGGAAAGTGAAATTCTTAATCAAAATGACTATTGGTTGGAGTCATAAAAGTACGAGGAATGAGGACACCTACATCTGCCAAAATTGATAGTTCGAGGATGTTGCCCATAAATTTATTTTACTGTAAGTAGAGTACCATTACAAAGCTTTGCCAACTCATATTTAGCAACATGATACACGGAATGCGATTTTCAATCGCGGAAGTATGGTGGCAACCGTAGCAGATCGAGTGAATTCGACAGTTTAAAAACATTGGCGGTATGAAAAGATGTCTGTAGTTTCATCGATACATCGTATGTAAAAATCTAAACAGCAAACTGATTTCATATTCATCCATTTGGATTAAACCATGATTTGCTCTGAAGTTTTATGACAATCAACGTAGTCTATTTAATGTGTTTTGTCTAATAAATAATTTTAAAAAATTATGCATTTAAATTGAAGGTAATATCAATCAACTTCAGATGCAAAAATAATTATTTTTGTTAAATTATAACTTAACACTTCCAGATACAAATTGAGATAAAAGAAATTTAAAAGTCATATAGTTAACGAAAAATTCTTCATTATGTAAAAATATACAATTTTTTTTATTCTTAAAAAAAGCAATAATCCACCCTTTTGTTAATCATATTGCCTTTCTAAAATAAACAAAATAATAATTTACCATTAAAAGCAAATTAAAAAGCAAATGACTTGTTGATAAAAATGTAAAATTGATACCAAAAATTATATGATAGCTATAACATTCAAATACTTTTGCAAGCGATGTTTTTTCTTCTTAAGCCTTCAGAATTATAAATGATAAGTACATTCTAAACAATAATATTGAAATAAATCAAGCATAATTCAATTTCAATTTATCAAATAATATTTTCAATAAAAATCGTGTTGGATTTATAGAAACATCATAGCTAAACAGCATAACAAACACAATTTTTTCCTATTTATAAAGTATATGAATGTACGTACTTTCTGATTCAATTTTGGATTTATTTTATAGCTGAGGAATTGTTTTTTCTTTTTAAAAAACTGATTTAATTTTTTTTCTGTATTAAATGTAGCATATCACACTAATGTGACTAATAGTGTCATCATTTATAGACGTACCTTGACATGACACAAAAGTTTAAAGATTTATGAATTTTGAAGCAACTGTTGGGACACAGAAAATCTTTAAATACACCAATATCAAGCACAACAGAAGCTCCAAGGAGGTGTTGTAATGAAACAAACTACAGATAAAACCTAGCATTATACCTCATATTTTTTAACGGCGGAGATTCTGTTGTTGGCAGTTGAACAATGAGATCTTCTTCTGTAAAAGATAAATGATTACTGAAGAGCACGAAGTCTTCACATGACGTCCTACTTTAAGTTGATTGCCATCTTCTTTATGCGTCAGTCCTCAATCCATGGCCACTATCGCGAGTGCCAAAAGTCACTTTTAATAGTTACTGGGAAATTATATAGTGACAAACGACTGACAGAATTTCAAAACTATACAGAGCAGAATACATGCCTGATAGAATATGCTTTTATTGCGAATGACGTCATTGTATCATGAGAAATGTAATTGTGTATGCCATTTAACTATATGTTGCACCCCCCTTTGATAACAGTACATTTTTCTTTTTGGAGAATGCGTAATGAATTCAAAAATTAAATTCACCTGCCGAATTAGTCGATTGTCCCATGAATGTAAATTAAATACATTTTATTCAAATTGAAAATACAAGTTTTAACTTATTAAATTCTTCTCTCTTTAAAAAAAAAAACCTGAGGGAAAAAAATCAATTTTTTTTTTCGTACTTTATTGCAAGATGAGTCCTTTTTAAAGCTTGCTTTTCGATAAAAAAATAATTGAAAAAAATTTATACAAATTTAAAGGAAGTTCAAATTTTAAATACAAAACATTGTAGTATGATAATGTTTTATATTTCATTTGTCTATCTTCATATAATGTTTAAAATAATGTATCTTCATTTGATTATGTAATAGCAATAATGTACATGTGAAACTGTGATTAATGTCTTCGTGATTGTGTGAGTTTAAATCCAATAGCTAAAACACTAAAAATAATGTAGTAATACATGAAAGTTACATTTATTTAAAAATCCTACTTTTGGTTACGTACTAGGAAACGCGATAACTTTGTTGCCTTTTTTTTTCCTGAACTGATTAGTTAACTACTAATAAATAAAATTTCTTCGGAGACGTCATAAATCATTAGTCCTGATTCTAATTTTACTTTCATTGAAAACACAGCAAATGAAAAAAATGTTTATGGGTTAAGAAGAGCGTTGGCAATGTTAGTCTTGACAATTGGCACGTTTAGCAGCTGTTTTAAAATGTCGAAATTTCCAAGAATCTCAAAGAAAAAAGACATTTTTAAAATATAAAAATTATTTTACCCCTTAGTAATTACTCTTCATCGTATAGAAAAACAAGCAAAAATACTGAAGACATAAAAATTGGAATGTTTAAAATTTAAAACTTAAAGTCTAAAAACAATATTTTTTATGTTCCGTCAGAAATGATCTACAGTTTTCGTTGTAAAGAATATCCTTTATGTAAAAGATATCTTGTACATTGAGTAAAGCTTCATTATTCATATTTAGAAAGTAAAATGTTTTCCTTTTATCATTAATGCTAAAATATGACTCTAACTCTCTGTATTTATTCGAGTGAGATTACTAACAAAATGCTTTACACTAGCTCTCCCCTCTCCCACCAAAAAACAAATCTTAACCGCAACGGATATTCCAAGTTTTGGTTTCGAAAAACCGAATCATAAATCTCTAGGGTCCTTTGACTTTTAATATTTCATCATGTTTGTCAGATGTGCGCGGTAAAGAAAATGAATGAATAGATTCAACTCTACTATTAAGTCATTCTTTTGATTGCTCTTCATTTACAAGTCCACTTTCCTCATCTAATCTGATTGGTTAGAGAAATACAGAAATACTTGGAAGAGATTTGTCTTTTTCTATAGATTTGTCTATTATCTATAGAAATACTAAATATGTCTTGATAAAGAGTTCGGAATTTTTTTTATTGTGAACTCGATCAAAAGCCCCCAGAACCACTTTATAATCCACTTAAGTAAGGATTTGTTCGATGATCTCCTCTTTCATATTCTTCAATTAAGTTTGGTTTCCTCGAAAGAAGCCAATTTATATCATTCTCAATAATTCTTCAAGGGATATTACTTTCAGATTATTTTTTACTGTTCATTGCTTCATTTTCATTTTACTGTTCAAAAGTGACAGCAATTTATACTCAGTATTGTTAGAATTTTGATATCTGTAGTTCTCCAATTTGATTCTAATGTATGTCGGCATCTGAAATACCTATAAATATGAATAACATAAATATAAAAAACATACAACTTTAAAAAAGGTGTAAAAAATTTGAAAAAAAGGCGAAATTTAACATTGACAAAGTTGTCTAAATTTTACAAATATTTCTACTGCAACCTTGCCAAATTATATAATTAAGTTGAAATTTGTATTCATGATAAGGGTTAATGTGCGTGCGCGCATCCGCTCTGCATACTCGATCACTTGATCTAGACCCACCAAACTTGGGGCATACTTACTTTAGTGGGTGAAAACGTTCATCTCCTGCCAGTTTTGTAAAATTTTTATTATTTAAAAAATTAAACGATATTTTGCCATTTTCCCGTAAAAAATGCGAAAATATTACAGCACGAATTTTATATAATAATAAATTTCAAAATATTTCGTTTATTTATAGTAATTCGGCATTGAATCTTTCTATTTTTAATAAAAAGAATTTAATTTGAGAAATGTAATTAATTAATTAAATTAGAAATTCAATTTCTAATTGTCTTTAATAAAAAGAAAATATTTCATTTTAATTATTTTCAGATAATAATTTAAGCGCAATTTCTAACAATAATATCCATTTAAAATGGAATTCATCCTCTACGGACGTATTAAGCATGTATGAGAAAAATTATTTTTATTCAGTTTTATTGTCTTTTAATAAACGAAAATTCAAATTAAAAGATCAAATTAATTCTCCCGATAAATTAAATATAAAAACTACCATTTTCACTAACTTTTTGCATGAAAAAAATATGGAACTTAATATTTTCTGAAAAATAAATGGAGGAAAAAGTTTTCTGCGATCTTTTACATTATCAATTTTATTAACTCAATATTTCTATTTTATTTAAATACAGTTTATACCTATAAAGAATATCCATTCCAATCGAAAAATCTTTCACAAAAAGCAAATGGTCTGAAGTAATGATGGCACAATGAAAAAGGTTAATTGTGTGAAATAATAAATTATATCATAGTAATTTTAAAACTTAAAATTTTCAAATATTACAATGAATATAACTTAAAGGAAATTACATAAGACAATTCGCTCACCTTAAATAGATAAAAACATTTTTCTCTTTTTGGCGACCTATAAATTAAATTTCAAATATTTCAAATGTTTATGTTGATGCATAAAAATCAGTCTGCTAAAGTGATACTCAGTATGCCAGATACATTTCCACTGCCGAAATACATGCAGAAATCTAGTTGGATTTGTACCAAAAAGCTATCTCAAATTCGAAAATAAAAATTCGAAATTTCAAATAAAAAGATTGGATTGCAATTCAGATCACCGGGTCAATGTAAAAGCCTTTTTCGAAAATGTAAAAATTTATAGTCTTCCAAACAAAAAGAAGACTAAAAATTTTTTTTAATTATATATACGCTCACTCCACCGCAGTTTCAATATTTTGCGATAAAACGACAGTCAAAACTCGGCCTACTTTCGATTATAATAAACAATGGAGTGTTGTTGTGTGTGTCATCGACTGCTGCCAAGAGAAGATTTTTTAACTACCTTGACATTTCTAGGGCGCGAGTTGGTCTTAATTAGGGCTGTTACCTGAATTTAATGATTCGGAGGAAGAATGGTTTAAGTAGGTGAAATCTCTTAAATAGTGAGGCTTTTGGAGGATAAAATTCATCAGTGCAGGGATTCTAAGCGAGCGGGACTTCCACTTTAAGAGGACTTTTGGAGTTCAAGAGATTTTTACTTAATCGTGAACAACTAAAATAAAATTCAGAAAAATTGACATCTTTGAGCAGCAATTGAAAATGTGATTAAGTGGCTGTAGGAACATTAGCAGCTTAAATAGATCTCGAAATTTGGTCAAATGCGACTCTACCTAAGAAAAAAATTCTTAAACTAAACAAAATTCTTTTATCACAGTTTTATAAGAAATTGAATCTTATATTTATGAATTTTTAAATCAGTTAAATAATTTTCATTAGTTTTAAATACATGTTCAAAAAAAGAAAGAAAGAAAGATTCATGTTTCATATAAATTGTAGGAGACAGAATTTAAGCAACTTATATTTACAGATTTTATAGCCAAATTTACTCACAAAGAGCTTAATTTGATAATCATGCAAAGTGATAAATATTTTAATAGACTTATTAGAGTTATTTTACTTTTTACGTTGTTAAAACAGGATAATGCCTTTGAAAAATATTTTTTACATATTAACAAGCATTGAAGAAAATATACACATAATAATGTTTTGATTTTCAATGATTTTTCTTTATACTGTGCGTATAAACAAACTTGGAAAAATTTCATATTGATAAGGTGAGTTATTTTAGCTTAATCCTACGCGCAAGTTCTGAAAATGTAGTATTGAGAAAACATGCCTTTAAAGTCAAAAATCCTTTATTAAACTTCTCTGTTCAAAAATATCACAACAGATATTACTGACCTTCATGTTTCTGAATGAAACGATAGAGTTAGAAAAAAAGAGCAAAATTCATGTTAGTTATCAGTTTGGGTTAATCTTGGATCTATCGATTAACTCTCAATATCAAGCATTGTCCAGGATTTTTAAACATTGCTCTATTTTTAAAATCTTATAGAATGAAAGGAAATAAATGCTTTAAAGTCGGGCAACAATCAATAGCCTGAGAACACATTGCTTTTCTTTGAAAGGTGATAAAAATTTTAACGTGCCAAAAATGTCCTTTCATTTGCATTTCTTCTACAATTTTCATAAAGAAGTTGATGAAAAATTGAGTATTGCAGGTTAGGTGTTGTTCCGGAAATCTTCCGGTAGTATATGGTGCAAGAAGTTTTACTTGCTCGATAACAATTAAAAACGCATTGTTCCTCATAAAAACTCAAGGTTCAAACAACAAAACACAGCATAAACATAGTTCACTAGCTTAACAATATACTATTTGACCGAGAATTAAATTAAATCGCTTAACTTGAAACAACTAGAGAGTGCACTCTGTGATCAATACTCTAATGAGAGCATTGACTGGCTTACCTATTTTAGTTGTCTTTATCTGTTATAAAGATTTCCTTGACCTCTTCCAGAAAATTCTAAAAATATTTTTGGACCTTGAATTCTAATAAAGATACTATCATGTATTTTCTCTACCTTTATGACAAAAAAGTCACAAGATTGTTCAAAAATCGCCAAATAATGATAAAGGTTTTTGCCAAGTTTGGTTTGTTGTTTGCTTAAGCATCACTAAAAATATATGTAAGACTCTCCTCCTTATTATAAAACTAGCTGCACAAAAACGCGATATTACAGACTCGTAAAAGTATTCATACTAACATAGCTATGCTCCATAGATGAGTGGTAAAGTTCAGTTTAAAATGTTTTAAGAATGTCTTGGCGCAATTGGAAAAAAAAAGACTCTTGCTAAAATATGTAGAAGCGAATTACGAATACTCTACTAATCGAATTTTTATAACTGCAGACAATCAAATTTGAAAAGTGTTCTTTGTCAAGTTATTTTTAACCAGATTTTATTTTTGGTTGCAAATAACAAGATGAGGGAAGGACATTAACATTTGCTTGAATATGGCCATGTCATTTGAAGAAAGGTTGTAAAGCGTGAAAGTAAATCAGCAAAAAATTTTAAAAAGTAAATTTTTTAAAAAGATTTTTAGGCAAAATAACGCAGCAATCATATCATAATCAAAGGCCTTTAATTTCAGTAATTTATTTTTAAAGAATCAGAAACTTTAATTTCCTTCCAAAAACTATTGCATTTACAAAATCAACTGTATGATGTTAGCATAATATGTAGCGTAAATGAAATAGTGTAAATACCAGGTTCTTGATTATACTGTTTAAATAGAAATAGCAGTAATCACTTGAAAGACACAAAACATGCTATTCGGTAAAATTTTTCAGTATTTCCGTGTTTCTCTGCAACTCCGACTCTTTCTATTGTCTTGTCAATGTTTTCTTATTTTAGACCACGTGCATTTACAAATTTCTAGTTCATTTCCTGTATATTTTGGCAATGAGACTATAAATTTTATAACTTCCTGTAACCGTTTGTAACTTAAGAAATGTTTTCGAAAACATTATTCTTGAACCACTTTAATAAGTAATTATTTCTGATAAACAAATAGAAATAGTTACAAAAATAAATATTTAATGTTTGATTTTTAATGTCCTGATATTCCACAAACAAGAAAATAATTCTGATATGATAAGCAACTAAGTAATAACAAGAAAATCAAATAGTTTCCTCAGATTTTTTCAATAACAATAACTTTTTGCTTCCAAAGGAATTCTAATGTTTTATAGAATCTATTGAAAACAAAATGTCCGAAGAATTGCATATAATTGTAGATCTTATTAAATGAGATGGAACGTTGAAAATAAGATGAAGGCACATTCACTCTATTCTCAGAACTTCTATACCACTGCTACTTGACAGCATTTTGGTTATGGCGCCAGTAGGAGGGGTGGTTTTTTTTTTCAATGGAATCCGATGCTATTAAATTAAATATGATTTATTTCGAAGTTTTATTAATTTTTAGTTAGACTCCTATGGGAAGACTACCTATTCCAATTAGCCAAATGAGCTCCTTAATAACCAACAACTTTTGGGTTTAAAGTTTTGTGATAACTGCAATATCTTAGAAGTTAGGGGCTGAAAAGTGATTGCCAAGCCCTAATGTTGACTGTTTCAAACATCAACAATTTTTGTTGCTAAACAGTAACTTAGATGGAAAGGAATCTTCCTTTGCCTTTCATCTTGCCGTGATGAATTTTTTAATTAATATTTTGCAAGCTGGAAATCTTTTGGTACTATTATTAGGAAAAAAAAAAATCTCAAATTTATCGTACTGTAAAGGATATTCTTTCGTTTTATGGATAATATTGAGATTCTAATTTGGCAGTTTGGGTCTATATCCACTGAGTTAGTATATTTATATTCTATTTTGAAACTGTACGAGGCCCATACAGAAACGAGAACTCATAATTCTGAATTGTAGTGAAATTATCAGGATGACATTTGTATATTGGCAACCCTCATGAAATTACCACAACGTAAAGAAATCGGTATACCCGATGGACGTTTGGAGGGATCGGATATCACAGTTCTGATCCACCAAATTCGAAAAGGCCTTGGTTATCACAAATATGCATATTATGACTGGTTTGTGATAGTGTTATTCTATGATCCAAGATGATGCAGCAGCATTGTTTCGAACTAAAACATCAAAAAGGCGTTGTTTTAAAAGATCAGTCACATAAAAAGGTATTAACTCTCTGCTGGAAAAGTCTTTTCTGAAATCCTAGTAACTTAAAATCTTTATTGAAATCCTGAAATCCTTGGGGATATTTTAAAAAGTTTTAAACAGAACTTTGAGTAATGAGAACTAGGCGAAAATTTGGTCTCGTTCCGCTATAACTTAAAAAAATATTATATTTACTCCGCCACTCTGAAATTCTCAAACTTTCTGCTCCGTTTCTAAAACGCAAACTTTTCCTTCAAACTATGAATCGACAAAAAACTGTTTGGGAATAATTTAAATCATAATAAAAAGGAAATGTCCGTCCTTTATGAACGAAATGGTTTCTATACAAAAACAGCGAATTTATTTTGTTTGTAAAAACAATACTGAAAACACATTTAATAAACACCGATTTTTTTAATGAACCTCATATAGTTTCAAAATAGAATATAAATCGACTAACTCCGAGGATATAGACCCAAACTGTCAAATTAGAATCCCAGTATTATCTATAAAACGAAAGAGTATCCTTTACAATACTTGATAAGTTTGAGAAAAAAATAAATTTTCAAATAATAGTACCAAAATATTTCCAGCTTGCAAAATATTGTATTTATTATTTACTGATCATTACTGCGTCTCGTGATAATTAAAACTATTATACAGAAACAATTTTCCTGTTGAAAACCTGAAGTTTTTGAAAAAAGTTCAACACATAGATATTTTCTATTTAATGAATTTCAATTTCCAATGACGGTGAACTTTGCACCATTGCAATCGATGCTTCGCATTCTGTGGGGAGTAATGCTGCTAAAACTAAAGCCTGAGGACCTTTGGAACTCCCGAGAAATTTCCATCAACGAGTACCTGTGAATTACGTGATTCACAGTGAATTTAGGATTGGATTCTAAAGAATATCCGCAATCTCACTAACTAATTTCTCACAAAGGTTGCAATCCACTATATTGTCACAATCAAACTAAGTTCTTTAGACTTATTGCTTCATAAACGCATAAATGCAGCCTGACAAACCACTGCTTAGCGTTTTTCAGCTTTGGATTACGCATTAAATTGTGTCACTTACAAGAACCACTTTTTTGAGGAGTGTTCAGATACTTTTGGCCAGATATTCTTTTACAATGTATATCTATTGCTATCACTGAAAAGACAAGTTTTTGAACTTTAAAAGGCTGCAAGAATAATTTTTTTCTGCAGGAATATTTTGGGGAGTTAAAGTAAAAAAAAACTTTACTTAGTTTTTAATTAATTAAAATAAAATGATATTTAAAAAACATTCCCATGTACATATTCCCATCTTCTAAAGTACATGTGTTTCAAATTTGGTAGTTCTTAATCCCATTGCTAACCTATAAGGTACCAACATTGTCCTATATTCTCCTTTATTATTTGTTAAGGTAATGATTTGCAGTAGTCATAAATACAAATTTTCATATGTGGACAAGATCCACATTTACCTTGTTAAATTAGATACAAGTAGTTTTTCAAGCAATCCTTTCATTCTTTGTCACAATTTTCTAGAATTTTTTCGATAAAAAAATTCCAAATTTGCTGTTTCTTTTATTTATATTAAACAGACAGGTTTGAGAAAAGAATTAAACAGATTTAATAACTTTAAAAAAAACTAGTGAAGAAGATCTTTGAACATGATTATCATATTTGAATGTACAATGATAATAAATAGTTGCGACTCATCCGAATATTGTTCTTTTTATTGTATATTTTTGCGCTTTCGTTATATTAGTGATAAAGTATTGAAATGCCCAATAGTAAGCAATATTATGTTCATTCTTCTTAAGTTCCAGTTTATCCACCATCTATCGGTCCCGACAGAAAGAAAAAAATTCGGACAACAACTATTCTATACTTTTGCTAACTGTAATCATGCAAGTAAACAAGAACAATTTTTTTTATTTTCGCTATCAAATTTTCTTAAAACTCTGAAATAGACTCTTACAGTCGTTGAGGTGCAAGACAAAGCAGCATAATTTCTTCCAAACTTTTTTCCCTTAACATCTTCCTAACTTCGTTTCCCCCTAACTTCTAAGAGAAAGACCGACGGTGCTTTTCGATTTTGGTTGCTTGTTCGGAACCAAAATAAACATTTCTCATGCCCTAAAAACAATGATTTCATTTCTAAATCAGTTGAGGAAATGAGTTCATTTATGACAAGACGTTACTCAAAATTTTTTTTTTACAATGACTGATTCACAAATGTGGTTTTAGATTATACTAGCCGCCTTTGACAACCAGTTCTTTCGCCTACTTTATCGACTTTTCAGATTTTTAAATGATTTATTTATTATTTGATAAGGCTAAAAAATGGTCAATCAGTATGCTGCAAATTAAAAAAGTATATATTTTGCGAAATAAAAATGGGGAAAAAAATCACACTACTGAGTTAATGACAAGTAAAATTGCGCTATTGAATGTTTTGATGTATAGTTTAAATTCTTTTTAAATAGTTTAAATTCTTTCATAGCATTTTAAAATACTTTTTCAGAAAATGTATTTAATTAAGCCTAAAATATTATTTATTGCAAAGAGGAAATTGATGAAATTGATATTATTAAAAAGATAATTTTTTATCTTAACATAGTGCTAAGATCCTTTTTTGTAAGCCAGTTTTTTAGATAATATGAATATCCATTTGCATAGGCAAGTCTGTAATGATATGACTAGATTTAAAATTGATCTACAGACCCCAAAACCTACCACGTTTTGAGGCGATTTGTCACAATTTTTTTTTTTTTTTCAAATTCTAAAAGCCAATTGTCATTATTTCTGATGTCCATCCAGAATAGCAGTTTTTAGACGAATTTTTGGACGATTGGTCTGATTTTGATGCAGTTGTAGAGAAACCGTTAATTGATCTGAAACTTTAATACGATTACTTATCTCTAGATGGCTAAGCCTATTTTGGCGTTCTATTAAATTTTTTGTTTGAAGTCTATTTTTTTATTCCATTTATATCTTCTTTACTCTGATTAAATATACTTTTTGGAGTAGATTATGTTTTAGAACTATTCTGGAATTTTCTCAGAATAGCTCTAAAATTATTTTGCAGTTCTGTTAATTAGCTGAGCGAAGCGTTGGATTCAATGCACCTGTAAAAATATTCAGTGAATGAAACAGTCTTAAATTATTATGATGCTTTGTTGCTAATTGAATATTATCATTAAGTAATAAGTATATTTCTGTGCATATACGTGTAAGCATTTATATTTTAAAAAGCAGAATGGCTGTTTCGAATACAGTGAAGAAACTTTCGAATTATTTATGTAGTTATAATGAATCACGAAGAAGCAGGCGACAAGCAGGAGCGACGAGTATACACACAATACAGAACGACAAAAAGTGGAATGAAGAAAAACCTTTGAACATTTTATCCCTGGTTTTATATACCAAAGGAGACATGAGATACTGATAGGGAAAATATTTTTTTACCGTGCTAATACAATGATACTTAGACAGGGATTTTCTCTGTACATTCTTTTGAAAGAAATTCTATCAAGTCAGCAGTGTTTTGCTTGTTCACTCGGAGTGTGAAAAATTAAGACTTTTAGCCGATTCAACAATTTTGCAAAGCTTCTGTTGAATTAATTAGATAGACAAAGTGGAATGGGAAATGGAAATAAGGGAATATTCTAGAATGAAGTTACAATGGCCTAAATTGAACATAAAATTAGGAAATTAATTAAATTGAAATTAAATTTTAAAATATCATAACACAGTCACACACACATACATATATATGTATATATATTGTGCCAGTCCCTTTAATTGTCAATTAAACAGTATTTAAAAACATTAAATTCTCATCATTACTGATATTAAGATTAACACTCAAATCCGCATACTGTCTGTCCATCACAAGAACTCTGCTAGACGATCGTCTATGTTTACGGCGGCGTCATAGAAACAGGTTACTGTAGAAAGAGTTCATTTCACGGAGGTAGAAATTCATTCAAGTTTCTCAAGCTGGCACATTTAGCGCCAAACTGGTGATATTATGTATTATAACATTTAATTGTTGAAAACCAATTCAAAAAAATCACAAAGATAAAAATTTATTTGCGTACTCGGAGTATTGAAAATATCTGATATTTTTGTTATAAATTTACAAAGTGAAAAGCAAATCAAATAGAAAAACTGAATAATTATTGGCATGTCTAACGACTGCGCAAGAAGAAAAAATTAAGCAGTAAAATCATGCAAGATAAAAAAAAATTAATCCTCATCATTTCATTTGATTTAAATTTATATGTTATTAATATAAAATTATCCGCTGCAAATGCATCTAATTTAACATAAAAGCAGTAATATAATTAATCGTAATTATTTCATTTGATTTAAGTTTATATGTTATTAAGAGACAAAAAATATATGCAGTTAAATATTAACCAAAGCAAAGATTAATAAAATATAAAAGAAGTAAGCTAAGCGAATATAAAGATCGTGCAACTGCGACTAAAGCGAGAAGACGAACGAACAACAAGTTTTTCTTATCGCTACAATTGACGCCAAGAACAAGAATACTCCCCAAGACTTCCGTTCGATTCCATCCATTCAAAAAGGATCTTCCCTACCGAAGCCGGTTTCTATGACGCCCGCCATAAACACAGACGATCGTCTAGAAGAGTTCTTGTGATGGACAGACAGTATATATGTGTGCAGGGCCAGCCATATGAAGGGTGTAGCGGGTGCTATGCACCCGGACCCTGCGTCTGAAGGAGGCCCTCACCTCGATTAAGAATTAAAACAGTGTTCTGAAAACAATAATAATGTTACACATACTAAAAGTTTACAAGCTTGTTTCCATGTGGCTGGCTGAGCATCGACTGAGGCCTTTATTAGACAAAGATCGCAGTAATGTCTATAAAAAGGCGGGAAAAGTTCATTTATGAATAAGGAAATCCCCTTCCGACATATTAAGACAGAGCGGCGTGCCCAGCGCCCAGACACACTGCATTACTTCTTCATCGGTCACGACCGGAATGAAAAGAATTAAGGAAGAAGTTTAAATGGAGGATTTGGAAATATACCAACCTTACAGTATTGTAGTCCAGTGCAAGTGTGCAAAATATATTAATATAAGGTAAGTAGATTTACAGTCACTTACTTCACCTACTAGATAGTAGTGTATTATAAAGCATTTAGAAATTTGGAAATTAATTTTGTAAACCGCTTAATTCCGTTAGATATAACAATGTCCATGTCAAGGAAATATCTTTCCGGGTGTCAAAAAAAATCATTAGAAAAGGAAAAAGTAGAAAAGTTAAACTTCACAAGTATATCTTTTTTCCCCCTATAAAATAATACTGGCAAGTGAAATTGCTTCGACTGCAGAAATTACTATTCGAACTTCAACTGGGGGGAAAAAATCCACGTAAACTACACAGTCTTTCAATAAAAGTGTTGAAACTGTGAAATTTTTGAAGAGCCGTGTGTTTATTCAAATATGATCGAATCAGAAAAGAAAAATGATGAAAATGAGAACAACAAATATGATCAAGTGAGTAAAAATGATTCTTGTTTATAGCCAAATATTACAACTAATAAATTTAGAGTTTTTGTGTTTTTGCTAAAAATGCTGGATGTCGATAATTTTTCACTACATACTACTTTAAAAAATGCCAACAGGTGAAACTCAACTTCGCAGTTGGTTAATTAATTTTAAGACGCAAGACTCTGTATTTTGTTTTTGTTGTAAACTGTTTTCCAAAAGAAGAGGAAATGACCAAACTACACGATTTATAGGTAACTATAATAGCCATAGAAAGCTGTTAAAATATAATCCAAGATCACGAACGCTCTTGTTGTCATATTAATTCGTTTATTTCTTGGAAAGAATCACTAAAGCGGCTAAATTTATGTTCGACTATTGATAAAACAAATCAAGTTAATATAAGTAAGGAGACGGCACGACTCAAATTACTATTTCATAGAATTGTAGATGCGATTCTATTTTTAGCGTGTAATAATCTTCCACTTCGTGGAACCCTCGAAATAATAGGAATGCCTAATAGTGGAAAGTTTTTATGTGCAATCGAATTACTAAGTAAATACAACTCTGTGCGTATGGATCATATAAATGGAATAAAAAATTCCACAAACTAAATTATCAATGATTTAGTTCATAGATTATAAGATCAAATTATCCTACCTTAAGAAATGAAGTTCTTAAAAAAATTAAAATGTAAATGCATCTACATATTACAATATCTAAATGGATTCTATTTCTGATATTTCCCATTAAAACAAATTTCAGTCTTTATTAGGTATATAAATTTTGAAGAGAAAAGATTAACTATAAATGATTCATTTATAGGGTGAAGTAACTGATGTGATTGCAGGACTAGCAAAAACTCTATTCAGAAATATTGTCAGCTTTATTTAGATACTAGCCGCCATTGGCGACCTGCTGGTTCGCCATGAGTAATGAGTTCTAAAATTTTAAATTAAGTCACATATTCATTAGCCTTGAAGTAATTCCGGGCATTTATTGGGCTGAAATTAAAAATGTTTTTTTTTTTCGTGATGCTGCCAAAATATTAAATGTTTTTTTTTAAAGAAAGCGAAAAAGGAAATATATATATATATATTGAATGAATGATTTAGATGTTGCAAACGATTATAGAAACATTGGCTTTGCATTTATTTTTTAGAAACTATCACATTTTATAATGGAAAAAAATTTATTGAATTAATGATACAGATATTGCAAACGATTATAGAAATATGCCATTAAGTCGGGATTTCAATGCATATCCTGTCTAAATTCAATCAGGTTTACAGTAAATAAAGAAGTTTTGTTGAATTAATGATTTAGATATTGCAAACGATTATAGAAACCTTTGCGTTGCATTTATTTTTTTTTTAGAAAATATCACATTTTATGTCTTTTTTATTTTATCCAGTCACGTGCAAAAAGTATCATTTCTTTAGACTTGATTTACGATGATAGTTTTTTTTATTATTTGAACTTCCGTCACTGTTTTCTTTTATTTTATCCAGTCACGTGCTCAAAAAAAACATGGTCAAAATATTTCTTTAAAAATTCGTTAAAAATAGAGGCTTAAGTTATACATTATAATACTGATACCATTAGAAAGCTAATTTTTTTTATCTTTAAATTGATGTAAAAATCCTGTTTGTGTGCTAATATTTTCGGAAATTATAGAGGAAAAACGTCGCAATTTCGCTTAAATTTTAATTAATTCAAATTCTAATTAAAAATTCGGAAAAAGGGCTCCGAGGTGCACATTCCCGACCTCCAAGGTATACATGTACCACATTTGGTAGCTGTAGGTCCAACGGTCTGGCCTGTAGAGTGCCAACACGCACACACACACACACACATTGAGCTTTATTATAAGTATAGATTATGGATTGTATGGGACAGGCATACGACAACGGTAGAAACACAGCAGGGAAATATAAAATTTTGAAATCAAGAAAAATTTCTCTATTGTTCTCATGCAATCTATATGAGTGCCTTTCTTATCATACTCTTTTAATTTATTGATTTGAGATGTCGCTTTCAGCAGTATATATTAATTTTTTTTTTTTTTTTGGTTATTGCAAAGTTTGTATTGCCTATTTTCTGTATCTACAAGATTGGAAAATCTGCAAAAGCATTTAAACATTATTCGCAAACCATTATATATTACTTGTTGGGAAGTCAAAATAGATACGGTTAAAGCAGTATGTATACAATTTGAGTAAATTTTTAATGCCGAAAAGTAATTTATTGATACAAATAACAATATTACAGCGGTTCCGAAATTAAAAGTCTAATGGATTCAATAAAGAAATGACATTTATTTTATGTTTAATAGAATGGTTTACGATATTGTCCAAAATTAGCTATTAATAAACTATCTCAAAGAAAAATAATTATTTTCGATTGGACTTTTAATTTAGTCAATAAAATTAAAGATGAAATCCAAAATTTAAGAACGAAATTTTATTCGTATTTAGACGAGCAAAAGCGACAGCACGTAATCTTTCAGATCATTTTCTTGAAAAACGAATTTGAAAAAGAAAAAAATATATGTTTTCGAAACAGCAAAAGGTGAAATTGTAGAAAACTTGGTTGTGGAATTTAAATATTATTTTTTAATTTTGTAATGGATACTGGTATTGTACAGATAGAAGAAAGATTTAAAAGTATTTCAAATTAGTCACTGACACAAAAACTTTTGAAAAAAAGTAAATTAGAAAAGTATTCCAAAAACTTTGTATTGTTTTACAGTAACGATAAAAATGAAAACCTAATCCAAATAATTACTTTGCAACGGGATTTGATTTTGAATAAAAGAGATGTAAATAACGGTCAACATATATTGCAATATGTACTAATTAATATTTATAATGGCTAAAATTTTCTTTACATTGCCAGTTTCTATAATAAATGCTGAACCCAAAATTTAGGCAAATTAAAATTAATAAAGGATTATCTTCTAACAAATATATGGGTATAATGTTTAAACGTTATTGCTATACTACGTATCGAAAAAGAAATTGGAAATTTTTAAATTTCCCTGTAATAATTAATAGCAAAAACAAAATCAAACATTAAATAAACATGCAAATGTTTTTTGTTTTTACTCAGCAAAAAATTTAGAACCCCAAATGGTTCCTTGCACCTGGGGCCCCTCATAGAGATGGCTAACTCTGTATGAGTGTGTGTGCGTGTGTGATATTTCAAAATTTAATTTAAATGACGTTTTTCTCTCTCTCACCGTATTTACAAAACAAACTTCTTCATACCTTTACACTTAAAAATGTTGGCCGCGGCGACCCGCTGGTAAAGTCTCGGCTTCGGAACCGGAGGGTTTCAGGTTCGAGACTCGATTCCACCAAAGAAACGTCGTGTGAGGGGGTCTGTTGCACGTTAAATCTGTCAGGCCAAATGTCCTCCCCCTGGTGTGGCGTGGTGTGGAGAGTGGGGTTCCAGTTCAGGTGTCGTCCTCGTCATCTGACCGTGGTTCAAAATTACGAGGTCCGTCCCAAAATAGCCCTCGTGTTGCTTTAAACGGGACGTTAATATAACTAAAAAAAACTTTGTTTTTGTGCAATGCTTAGAAATGGAATTCCATATCTAGTTAAATGTTGAATATCTTATGGAATAAATGGAAAAAATAATATTTTATGAGAGATTTGTAAAGCTTAATACTGTGTGTTTTAATGCCATAATCCTTCTCCCCCACCCCCCGAAAAAAACCCCGGTTTCAATGAAATTGTAACATCAAAAAGTGAAAGCAGCAAACAAGGCAATAAAGCAATTAATCAAAGAAATCTAAATGAAAAGTCGAATCAAAGTGGAGAAGGGTGAATTTTTGTTTTGGTATGGATTTTTAATTTTTCATTAAAAAATTCTGAAGCAAGATTCTGAACACATAATCATTTAGAAATCTAAGTGATCGAATTTTATTTTCCTAAATTTTTTTAGGCGATTTTCAGAATTTTAAAAAATTAAGTGAATTTAAAATATGTGAAAGTAAAATCACTTTCTTATTAAAGAATTCAAATAAGTTGTATATTTAATTATTAACACTTTTCATTCTGATAAGGCCTCATATTCACCATTCAAGACGGTGAATCCATTTATTTTTATTTTTTAAAAATACCTAAGGAAGTAGATCAATTTCTCGGTAAAATTCAACTTAAAACTTTAATAAATATATTTTTTTGTAGCAATAAGCAAGTCTTTGGGTTAGCTGAATAATTTTGCATCAAATTACTTTTCTGAATGCAAAAGATTAATTCTTGATCCAAGTACATTAATGATTTTGACCTTCTTATAAATAATCATTTATTGTTATTTCAATTTATATAAAGGAAAACATGATATTTGTGATACATATACAAATGGCTTTTTTTATTTTATATTAATAGCTTTTTGGCATCATTATAAATTAATATATAAAAATTTCTGTAGATAAAATGTAAACAGATAAATGTAGAAAAAATGTTTATAGTTATTTCATTATTATAGAGCGAATGAACAATTTTTTAAATCTATAATAAGTTGACGATTGCATAGTTAGCGCTTGCTTATATGTACCTAGTGGGATTCTTTAACCAATCCCAGACTATGCATGCCAGGTTATTTAGAACAGTTTGAGTTGCTAAAACCTTGATGAATAGAAGCCCTAAAATACAACATAGACAGCATGTCTTCAGATGAAGATCAACGTTCCGAAATTGCGTAATTCTATTCACGGATTCCAAGAAAGACATTTTTGTCTGGGCCTAACGAGTTGGACTCAATTTCAAGTACACTGACTCCAACGAACGATGACTGAAGCAGATAGTTCTGCAAACTGTGTCGGATTTCATTACTGCGCTTGGGGTGACTCGAAAAAGCTTTTGATGATGGATCCTTTGTCAAATGATGGTGCCATTTATCGATAAAAGGTATCACTGAGAGGTAGAATTGAAACATTTGTTTATGTGACAATTTATAAACACTATTCTCAATTGCGATGGTAATATAACATTTCGTCCAATTAATCACAAAATGTGACAAGTACCATTGAAAACAACAACAATCACAAAATGTGGGTGGCCTAAAATATTTTTTGAATGTTGTAACATACGATTATAAATAGCATTTGATGAAGTATAGCTGTACTACTTATTTACAACGGAATTTATATCAGTTTTTCTTTTTCGGAAAAAATGTCATTTTTGCATTTGTGTATTTTCAGCCCGTCTAGTTTTCTAATTAAAGAAGTTTGAAATCTGAATCAAATTTGTCTTTTATATCAAATTAACGTGTTGCAGAAGTTTTCTTTTTCAATTCCTTTCACTGTATCAATTCCTTTGATCTCACATGCATAAAAATGTAATTTCACATTTCACATAATGTCTAATTGATTGTTGCCCTACCTGAACCTAGACATAGAATCGTTTTTCCAGCAGCATGTTGCAGAAAAAGCTTTAAATTTTATTCCGCGCAATGCACTTTACACACATTACTTGACCAATCACCATAAAAAGATTTCATAAACGGTATATTGCTTATATCTTTTACTAAAACTTGAATTTCATCTGCTGACAAAAAAAAAATGAATTCGGTCATTTTTCAGATGAATTCTTTTTTAATTTTAACTATCATTTCAATAACTTTTAAAGATTAATTATTATCAAAATAGGGCAAAATTCCTTTAATTGGCCTTTTCGTTTTCATACGCTTGTAATAATTGAGAACGGAAACAAAAATAATAACATGTAATTATGAAATTATTAAAAAGCATATCACATTCTTCTAATTTTAACTTATACAGTCTTGAGGGCTGCAATTACCTTGATTCGAGAATTAGCAATAGAATTGTTTCAAGAATCTGATTTCAATGTCTACAGTGAGAAATCGTTTTAGTTTTGTAGAAAACATCTTTACAGAAATTAGAAAAATATATGATTGGGAGACAACTTTAAAGATTGATAATTCGCACACTAGTGAAAATCGAAAAATGTTTTATTGTGTAACCAATTTTATAAACATTTGATAGCTGGCATTTCATAGGACGGAGCAACGACTGGAATACCAAAATTTCAAAATTTCCATTTCCAATTTAGGAACCGGGCTGTCAGATGATTGGTTATATCTTTCGCAGCATTTAACACCACTTTTTTATGACTTGGCAGAAGGTTGGAAAAATGAATGTAATTTAACGCTATTCTGACTTGAAAAATCTGGCAAAAATATTGCCCCTTGCCTAATACTCGAGATTCTGAATCGAAAGCTCTACGCTAAGTATTTGTGAACCTTTAAAGTGAAATTGAAAATGAAATCGGATTTATTGTTACAAATTCATAATTTAATGTTAATTAAATCTACAGTTTGAGTTACCTGATGGCATCTACATCTTTTATAGCACAGGATAAGATGCATTGCATAGGATAATGGTAGATAAAACGCATTCTAAGTTCTTAGCGTTGACTTCGTTCCATTCAATCACTGCGCTGTCAGACAATGAACAACAAATTTTGCTGTATTCAACATTTTTTGATGCTATAATAGAGCTTGGAACAGATATGTGGCTTAAAGCTGTGCTGGCCATTCCTGATCTGGCAATAATTTTTAAAAATGCATTGGCCATTTAAGTACTATATTATCATTAAAAAAATCTGTTTCATTTGCATTCTTCCTTTTCAAACGATATTTATCATTATTAATTTGCACATTCCTGTCAAATATATTGAATTCAAACAATTTGATTTATGGTTTGGAAGGGGGTAATGTATAGGGAGATGACCTCGCCATCTGACCATGATTAAAATTGATGATGTCCAACACCAAATGGTACTAACTCGCTACAGAATTAAATACAGCACTAACTTACGAACTCGCCAATAGTACTACTCGACACAGTTTCGCTCTAATCTGAAATAAAATGTTTCGCACTAAATGCGTTTTCTTACAGAGTTAAACGAATTAGGAAAGAAAATGATTGATGCGAACAGATAATAATCAGATTTTTTTTCCACCATCCATCGAAGCTAAGAAACAAAGGAACCATAATTGGACAACTTCCAAATATTCTTCTTGCTTAATTTTGACAGCGAAAAACTCTTACAGAATTCCCTTATCACCATGTAAATCAAGCCTTTGTTATACGGTGGCTCAATTTCCTTGAACATTAACAATGGGCCGTAAATGATTATTTTAAATGCGCGACTAAAGAGTTCTTAAGCTAGTACTAAACGTTTTTCATCTGGAACCCGAATCTTAGTTACATAGATAGATTAGCAGACTGCCTCAGCAGTCTTGAATATGAGACAGCAAATTTCTTAGGAAGTGCTCAATCTGTACTTCATATTGGGTGTTGTCTTTGATACAACTTCTTTTTGATAATGTCTCGGAAAGATTTAATTTAATTAGTTTCATTAAATTTATTTATATTAACATTCCATTTTAAAATACTACAAAATGCATTTCTGAAAGAAATTAATATTTTGAATATATGGTCAAATGGCGAGGGCACGCCTGAGTTGATAACTTCCTTCTCGAACATTTCACATCATGTAAAGAGGGTAACTTTGGTGAAATCGTGCTTATAACTCCACCCTCGTATCCAAGACCTTAAAATGGCCTAACTTCAAAAAAGACTTTGAATTTAATGTTAATGAAGGATTACTTCATGGAAGAAATTTTCTCGTAGACACATAAACACATACAATACAATATACATCTATACTTATAATAAAGCTCAATGTGTGTGCGTGTGTGTGTGTGTGTGTGTGTGTGTGTGTGTGTGTGTGTGTGTGTGTGTGTGTGTGTGTGTGTGTGTGTGTGTGTGTGTGTGTGTGTGTGTGTGTGTGTGTGTGTGTTGGCGCTCTACAGACCAGACCGTTGGACCTACAGCTACCAAATTTGGTACATGTATGCCTTTGGAGCTTGGGAATGTGCACCTCGGAGCCCTTTTTTCAAATTTTTAATTAGAATTTGAATTAATTAAAATTTAAGCGAAATGTCGACAATTTTCCGCTATAACTTCCGAAAATATTATCGCACAAACATGATTTTTACATCAATTTAAAGATTAAAAATTAGCTTTCTAATGGCATCTTTGTTTTAATGTATAACTTAAGCTTCTATTTTTAACGAATTCTTAAAGAAATATTTTAACCATGTTTTACAACAATATATTTCGGACAAAACAATAAAATTTAATCTGCACGAGCACGTAAAGGGGGAAAAATTAGGTTTTATCGGCATGTTGCCATCCTATTGACGGAAGTTCAAACTAAAAAAAAAACTATCATTACAAATTAAATCTAAAGAAATGCAACTTTTAGCACGTGACTGGATAAAATAAGAGAAATATAATATGTGACATTTAGTAAAATAAATAATGAACGAGCAAAGGGAAAAAAATAGCTTTTATTAAACTGTTGAAATCATACTGACAGAAGTTCAAATTAAAAAATATATTAACTATGACTGCAAATTAAATCGAAAAAAAAAAATGTAACATTCACCACGTGATTGGATGAAATTAAATAAATACTAAATGTTATGTTTTCTAAAAAAGAAATACAATACAAAGGTTTCTATGATCGTTTGCAACATCTATATCATTAATTTAGTAAATCAGTGTTACGTGACTTTCGAAGTTTAAATATATCTGGCAGAGAAATTATAAAGAGAGCAAGGCACATAAGTATTTAATTGAAAATCTTAGACCCCATTACTCTTGGCGAACCAGCTGGTCGCCAAAGGCGTCTAGTATACAAAAAAACAAGACAATAAACAATCATAATATATTATTTATAAACTAGCTTTAGACGCAACTGCAAATTAAGACAACTTTTAATGCATCAGTATGGGTACTTTTGGACTAAAAAACAGATGTGGCACATGAAACGCAATTGATGAAATATATCGACAACAAATAATACCAGCGAGAGTATCGTCCCAAAATTTTCTCTTATTTTCTCTAATAAAGGTGCTATCCCACTCTCGCACAAAATAAGAGTTCTTATGCAAGAAATTGAAACTTTTGTTTGGCATTGTCGAATAATTGTTTGGAAAAGGGATCTTTGTCATGGTTTTAGCATTTTTACTATATCTATCGAAAGACCTTTGGCGATTAATTCCTGGTATGCAGTACCTGAAAAAATTCTCTGTGTGCACAATGTGCTGCACAAAGTGAGTTCAACTGAAAAACGTATGTCTTATAATTACATTTAAAACAATACTGTGTGCATATAGAAAGCTGATTGGAGCATGGAAATGTTAGTGAAGTGACCTTCATTATTCGTTCCACTATACATTCGATGTAATTCTAAAATTTATTTTATTAACCTCTTTTGGAGATCAACTGGTTTGTTAGAATTATTAGTTGCATTTAATTTCAATTCTTATGCGTAATTTGATATTAATCATTACCACATTCATATCGATTTCGGTAGTACAAAAGTACTGCAAGGAGTAAAATGTGTTCCATGTACTAAGAAGGTGTTCCATGTACTAAGAAGGTCAAACAATCATCTCTCAAAATATAGCTGGAATATGAAATACTTAAGAAATACGATTGAATATTTTCTGTTCCAACTCCCTAATATTGTTCGAACAGTACCCCAAGTTAGTTTTATTTTGAATAAACCTAAAATTTTAATGAAAATAAATATACATAAACAAAAAAAAACTTCTTAAAAATCAAATTTTAAATGAAACGATAAAATAATATCTAAATATGTTTGAAATGCCTTTATAAGCAGTAACAAGGTAAAGTAAAGCACAAAAAAATTAATAGAATGCATGAAACGGTTTTAAAAACTTCAAAAATCAATTAATTTTTAATTTTTTTAAGCATGTAAGTAAAAAATTTCATAAATGTAAGTTTAAAAAGCTACATAGAGTTTATTTAGGGCGTCAAACTAAAATTCTTTTCATGAATTCGGATCACTTTCACCATGTCATGTGCCGTTATGCATATGCCATGTGTACTTCAATCTCTCTTAGTTTTTATTTTCGTTCAGCAACTATTCCTACCTTCTCCCTTTTTTTTTCACTTTCTTTTTGAAGCAAGTGGATCTTTTTGAACATTTTTTTTATTGCTTTGTCAACATTTCAACAGCATGGCAATTTTACGTTGGGTTTTTTTTTCAGTAACTTTGAGAGCTGAAATTTTACCAGAAGTCATTCACCATTTCGCCAACCAAAGTCAAGCTCCGACTCTTTTATTTCTATAAATAAAAAAATAATTTATAGTTCCTCAGCATAATTAACAACATATACGTACACAGTTCAATTTAATCTAATAGAAATTAGAAGTCACGTGATAATAAAATTTCAATTATAGAATGAAAAAATTATGGAAAATTTTTGTTGTAGATAAGGATTACATGGAAATTAGTGAGAAAATCATTTGCTTTATTTTTATCTAATACTTTTTGAGAAAATTAAAAAATTAAAAAAAACCAAGAATAAAAAAAAAAACGATAGAAACGCTGATTTGAGCTCTTAACATATCATAACACACTAGAATCTAGAGTTTCATGCATTAGAAAATTTCTTTTTAAAGAATATTATTGTTTTATGCTTTCATGAACAATAAAAGAAGTAAGTGGCCATTAATGGAAAATATATCAATATTTTATTATTCCAAAAAAAATATCGCAATTGAAAATTTTCGACCTTTGAGTTTATAGTTCTGTGCAGAGTAATAATACTAAAACTTCAAACTTATGAGTTTTTTCATAATGTTAATTTTCTGGTGTTTTTTTGTTTTCATGTCTTATTGAATTTAGATTTTTCTAATTATTCTTCTTTATTTTATTAAAACATAATCAAGTTGGTTTAAATTCTGATCGAAACAAAAAGACAATATCATGAACTTATAATTTTGTGCTGTAATGTAGTAGTTTATCACAGCTTGTATTGGGTTGTTCGAAAAGTAATTTCGTTTTTTCCCGTCAGAGGACTTAATTACGTTTTTTCGAAACCAACTTCACACTTAAGCCGCATAACCATTATATGTCTTGAGAGCTGATATTACAAGGCTTGTGTGTGAAAAAGTTCTATTAATTCTACGCAGTAGTTTTTGGTTGGTGCCCTTTTAAATATGGAGAGCAATAAGCAGCATTTTCGTCATATTTTACTTTTTTACTTCAGAAAAGGTAAAAATGCAGTTCAAGCCAGAAAGAAATTAACCGAAGTGTATGGAGAAGATGTGTTGACAATACACCAGTGTCAGAACTGGTTTGCAAAATTTTGATCCGGCAATTTTGATGTCGAAGATGCACCACGTTCTGGAAGGTCGGTTGAAGCTGATAAAGACAAGATAAAGGCATTAGTTGATGCAAACCGGCGAATAACAACATGTGAGATCGGTGAGATCTTAAAGTTATCGAATTCAACTGTTTATGACCACCTGAAAGGCCTGGGATTAACCTCGAAGCTCGATATATGGGTTCCCCATGTTCTCACGGAGAGAAATTTGTGTCGTCGCGTTGATGTCTGTGATTCGCTCTTCAAACGTCACAAAAATGATTCATTTTCAAAGCGCATCATTACTGGGGACGAAAAATGCGTTGTATATAACAATGTCAAACGCAAATGATCATGGAGCTGAAAAGATGAACCGGCTCAAAGCATTTCGAAAGCCAATATCATCAAAAAAAAGTGATGCTGTCTGTTTGGTGGGATTTTAAAGGAATCGGTTTTTTTACAGCTTTTACAGGATAACACAACAATTAATTCGAAGTCTACTGTCATCAGCTGGACAAACTGAACGATGCACTTCAACAGAAAAGGCCAGAGTAAATCAACAGAAAAGGTGTAGTGTTCCACCAAGATAATGCGAGACCTCTTACAAGTTTGGTCACTCGCCAAACGCTTTTACTGCTTGAATGGGATACACTACCACATCCACCATATTCTCCAGATCTGGCGGCTTCGGATTATTATTTGTTCCGGTCCCTGCAAAATTTTTTGGACGGTAAAACCTTTACCTCAAATGAAGATGCCAAAAATCACCTGGATCAGTTTTTTGCAGCAAAGACCAAAAAATTTATGAGCGTGGAATCATGCTACTACCAGAAAGATGACAAAGGGTGTTGGATCAGAATGGCCAATTCATAATTTAATAAAATTCTTATTCATTATACGAAAATCGTCTTTCATTTTCACTAAAAAAAACGAAATGACTTTCCGAACAACCCAATATAATACTCAAAACTTATATAATACAACAACTTATAAATGCTCAAAACTTTATTTTTAACAATTTTTAAACTTATATAAGCATACTTCGTCGTAAAATTAGCTAATTGTATAAAGTTGTATAAAATAATATTTCAACCTCTTTCATTTTTCTTTGTATTTCATCATTGATTTTGACATTCTTGATCAAATCTTATTATAGCAAATGTATAAAATACTTTAAAAAGTCTAAAAAAAGGCTGTTTCAAAATTTTTACACAAAATTGGCTTTACGTTTAAAATTTACTTATTTCTGTTGCATACTTGTTCATTGGTTACTTCTTTGAAGAAGTTTTTATGTGAAATTAAATCAGTAATCTGTCTGAATTTCAGCTGGGAAAATGAGTAGGAAAAATTTATTTTAATTCATTGTTCTGCATTTCCACCGATGTCGATAAATTAAGGATAGTTCAGTGCCAAGCGGAAATCTAACACTAAAATACATATATCACCCGTAAAATTACTACACAAATCATTAAAAATCATATGCAATTTGTAGGAAACCCACATATGTCACCGATGTACGTCACAATGACGAGAGCTTAAGAGAGTGATGTAAAGGGAATACAGACAAAGAAGTAAAATAGTTTGCAAGCACTTTATAAGCCTTTCCATCCACTAAACGCCTAATTATGGAACAAGGACGCATTTGGATTATCTTTTACGAGGTACAATAATCGGGCTTCTGAATACGGGTTTACCCAGCTGGACGTATCCGAGGAGCTTGGAATCGCCCAGAGTGTCATCTCCTGGCTTTTGCAACGAATCCAAGATGATGGTAATGTTACAGCACAGGTAGCCCTCCGAGTTACAACACCGAATGAAGACCGGTATTTGGCAGTAACTGCTAAAAGAAACAGACGGAGCACAGCATCAGACCTGTCTCGTCAACTCTCTTCAGCCACTGATACGACAGTTTCAAGACAGACCATATACAGACACTTGGGGTATATCGATCTATATGCTCGTAGCCTGTCAGATGTGTTCCATTTATTGTCGCCTGCGGTTAGCCTGGAGTAGAGAGAATGTATTGTGGACACCGTAGCAGTGGGCTTGTGTGATGTTTTCTGACGAATACAGGTTTAGCTTGCAGCTTGATTCTCTTCAGGCTTTCATATGGAGAGCGCCATGTATCCATTACCACCAAGATAACATCATTGAACTACACCGTTACGGTGTTGTAGGATTACTCGTTAGGGGAGGAAGTTATTCTGGGTTCCAGAACAGACTTGTATGTTCCAGCTGGAACACTGACAGGCTAAATCTATAGGGAATATCATTCTGGAACAACATACACGCTTGTTTCTGGGCGCCAGGGGGGTAGAATTCGTATTTATGGATAACAACGCCCATCCTCATCGTGCAAACATCGTAAACGAATCCCATCGATCAGAGGAAATTACTTGTATGGACTGGCTAGTATTCTCACCGAACTTGAATCCAATAGAGCATGTGTGGGATATGCTTGGACGACGAGCTGCAGTCCGTCAATCTCTCCTACATGTCTACCGGAACTTTGGAGAGTATTACTTGATGAGTGGTGTAAGATTCTCCAAGGTCAGATCATAATTTGATAACCTACATTTCTAAACGTTGCATGGACTGTATTGCATTGTTTGGGATACATAATATGTATTAACCCCATACCAAACATATGTTTTTTTTTTGTAATATTGGTAATATTGTTGTTTTTTTAATTTGTTCTAGGGAGCAAAAAATCGCAATTTTTATTAATAATATCAAACATATAGCATCTCTTTTACTCTTTACCTTTTGTTTAACAAATGGGCTTGACAAATAAATCACATTTGTTTTGCTTTTGATTCTTTCTTTTCCTGAACTTGCATTATTCTTAATTTATGGACATGAGTTAATGTTTTTCGTTCTTTCAAAAATTAAGGCAGAATATACATTTTTCAGTTGGTTTCTTGTTTGAATGGGTATAGCTCTTTGATGATGAATATTAAATCCTTTCTCGAAAGTTAATTTATGACCACGTTATAAATGTAAAGAGGCTCGCGGTCTTTCAATTTTTGGATCTTTTATATTACTGAACGACATAAAAATGATTATGATAAAAACTATTCATGATGATAATGATTAAATCTATTCACGATGATAATGATAAAAACAAGTCTTTTGCTGTTTAAATAATCGTTTATTTGTATTTTAGTTATCATATCAACAATAATTTATATTTTTATTATTTTTGTAATCTGCTAAATTTATTTAATATACACTGATGGAATAAAATCCCAACACCAAGAAAAAACTGTTGTACAGTAATGAAATTTTAGGAATACATTTGTCTAGATAACATGTTTAATTTATTAAAGTTTCAAGATTATAGGTAGAGCCATTGACGAGAAGAGCCATTTCAAATGTGAAATGTTGGTACATTAGTAACCGGTGTAACCGCCAGAATTTTGAATGCAAGCATGCAAACGCGCATGCATTGTGTCGTACAGGTGTCGGATATCAGTTTGTGGGATGAAGTTCCATGCCTGTTGCACTTGGGTGGTCAATGCAGGGACGATTAATGCTGGTTGTGGATGACGCTGGAATTGTCGTCCAATGATGTCCCATACGTGCTCGATTGGAGAAAGATCTGGTGATCTAGCAGGCCAAGGCAACATGTCGACATTCTGTAGAGCATGTTGGGTTACAACAGCGGTATGAGGGCGAGCGTTATCCTGTTGGAAAACACCCTCTTGAATACTGTTCACGAATGGCAGCACAACAGGATGTATCACTAGACTGACGTACAAACCATAACTCCAGGAGTAGGCCCTGTGTGTCTAAGCCGCAGACAGGTCACTAGCAGGCGTTCACCTGGCCTCCTTCTAACCAACAAACGGCTATCACTGCGACCAAGGCAAAACCGGCTTTCATCAGAAAACACAACAGATCTCCACTCCGTCCTCCAATGAGCTCTAGCTTGACACCACTCACGTCGCAAACGGCAGTGGTTTGGAGTCAGTGGAATGCACTGTACAGGGCTTCTGGCTCGGAGCTGTCCTTAAAGTAACCGATTTGTAACAGTTTTTTGTGTCACTGTGGTAACAACTGCAGCTCGAATTTCAGCTGCAGACGCAGTACGATTAGCCAAATACGACGGTCTTCCCTCTCAGTAGTACCACGTGGTCGCCCGGAACCTGGTCTTCTTGAGGCAGTACCTTCCCTTGACCACTGCCGCCTATACTCATGCACAGTGGATACATTCCTGCCAAGTCTTTCAGCAATATCGCGGAAAGAAAACCCACCTTCTCGTTGCCCTACAACACTATCTCGTTCAAACTCAGTGAGCTGTTGATAATGGCTTCTTCGTCTCCTCAGAGGCATCCTTGACTAACATTAACCCACTACGTCAAATCTCAACTGTAAATAACGATCCCGAACCTTACAGCGCTTATTTAAAGCAAACCTCGTTTGCATGTTCATAGTGTCGCTACTAGCGCCACACTTACGCTCGTAGCTCGAAATTTGAATCGACGTCATCCTTCAGATGTATAAATACGCCTACCAAATTTCGTTTATCTAGCACAGCTCCTTCCTAGTGTTGGGATTTTTTTTCCATCAGTGTATTTTTTCCTTTTTTATGGCAGAATTATTTTTGGTCGTTAACTTTATTAAGATACTATAATTTAATTTGTATTGACAGTTTTTTTAAAATTTATAACTTTAATTAATTTCATTCAAAATATTTATCACTTCATGTTTTACAATTTAGTTAGGAAATATGATTAATTGATGAGTTGATTTGGAATGTTTAATCAGAAATATCACTGCATAATTCTGTTTTATGTTTAATCCATCTGTTTTACTTTTTCTGACTAGATTGCATCAATCCTTGCTATATTTGCGTAATTTTACAATTTTTAGAAAGTAAGTCAATCGGAAAATATTATCATAAAACCTTTTTATTTGAAAAAATACAATGCACAATATGACAACGGCGTCTATTCAGAAGATATTTTCACAGTTTAGAATATTTTCCTAATTTTATTAATACTTGCCTGAAGATAAATAATTAAAAGTTTTTCTATTCTAAAATTTTAGAGATAACATAAACAAACGTCATAGGGAAATTTAAAGTATTTGGAAGTCAGGTACATAAGGACATATTCAGTTGCTTTATTATTTGGTTCAAACATCATATTGACACTAATTTATTATATTGTTTCTCAATGCAGTAGGTCTCCTAGTAAGGAAGATAATCTTACATACAGCTAGGAGGGCTGCATCCTTGGCAACCTGGTAACTTTTGCGACAAAATCAGAGATTCCAGAAATTAGAAGAGTTTTCATAATAAATTCATTGGAATTAGAACAATGACAATCCTTATAGAGGCTTCTGTTCTGTAACTTAGAATGAAACATCTATTTTTAAAAATGCCTAGAGAAAATGCCTAGAATCAGTTGGTATATGGAGAGTAACAGATGAGAGAAGCGTGTAGTAGAATAAAAACTTTCATCTGTGAGTTCTTTCTAAGCGTTTGCATTGACAGGTTTATTTCTTACCGATCTCCAGTTATTTAATGCAGGTGCTATCCTGAATAGGTTTCGTTTGGGCTTATTACATGTACTTATAACCTTTGTACCGTGTCTTCGAATGCAATGAAGTGTCGATATTTGTTACTGGAATTTTGGACTTTTCACTATACAATCTCAAATTGAGTTTTGGAAAAATTCGGTAATAACAGGAATAGACTTCATGTTAACTGTAATTTAATTCTGTTTCTGAAAAACTCAAAGTAATTAAATGCACAATAAAGGTTTTTGTAATATGAGTTGAGAATATATTATATCCCCGAAATATTTGTGTTATATTACCTTACTCAGTTAATTACTGTGTTAAATTACATTTAGTACACCAAAATGCACGTGCACACTTTTCCTAATATTTTTTAATATTTTCTGCCTCAAAAACATTTTGTAACAAATTTTTCAGGTCGAATATTATGTTCTTTTCTTTAAAACTCTAATGAAACATTTTTTTAAATCTAGTATCTATAAGTCAGTTTTGCCAGCGACCACACCAGAAGTAAATGGTTCTATTTAAAGGACGGCGCATTTCATTTTGGACTTAATTTTGATTATGGAGGCCAAAGTATGAAGATCGCTGAAAAAACTTCCTCCCCATCTACAAAGTAAATATTTCGCTTAATTTTTTTAAAGACTTAATTATTTAATCGATTGTTCAGAAATTGCATTGAAAATATGCATAAAAAAGCGATATTAAATTTTGCAAGTTTTGACACAGTGTATTAAAAGCAGATAAAATAATCATAAGTTACATATAGCCTAGCTCTGAAGTTTCGTTTAGTTACATTAATGTCCCATTTTGAAGCATCACTAGAGATATTTTGGGACTGAGCTCGTAATTTTGAACAGCTGTCAGATGACGAGGATGACACCTGAGTTGGTACCCTCCTCTCGAAACGTCTATACCACACCAGCGAGAGGGCGTTTGGCTCCGACGGATTTAGTGTGCACCAGACCCGCTTACACGGCGGTTTTTCGTTGGAATCGGGCCTCTATCCTGAAACCCTCCGGTTTTGAAGTCGAGATCTTACCACCAAGCCACCGAGGCCCAACCTATTTCTGAAATAACTTCATAGCAATAAAACGAAAAATGAAAAAAATAATTAATAAAAAATAATAAAATTGATTATTATTAATTTGAAACTATCCGAAGAAAAGTGAGTAATTAAGTTGACAAAAATATACAATTGTAGAACCTGATAAGCAGAACTATTAGAACTTTTCTTGCAGCCATGTTGAATGGCCAATAACAGTTTTCAATACTTATTCCAAAGATATTAAGACATTTTTTTGATTGTTCTAATGATA